>JANIJH010000008.1:38923769-38937334 GCA_024520975.1 Erythroxylum areolatum | reverse complement strand
TCAATGGGATTAGGGTTTCTCTATAAATAGAGAAACTTAAGTCTCATTAGAATGAGACACTATTGTCACACGAAACCTTAGCCACCATCCGAGAGAAAAAACGTATGGCGTTCGGAAAGTGTTTCAGGACATGTTAGCACACCACAGCCACAGCCCGGATCGTGCATACTCGTGTGGATACCGGTAGAGGGCATTCGCACATTGCAGTGTCTTGGAATCTGAAAAGAATCAACCCACCCACGGCATAAAGGTATTTTCGTACATCCTAAGTATTTTCAATTATACTTCATGTTATTGTATGGTCTTTTCCGCAGTGTATTATGAATACTCGGACTGTACGCGATCCAACATAACATGTTTTAGAAACAAGTTTTTCAACATCTCCAAGTTCTCTTCATCGTCTTCCTCTTCCAAGCTTTCATCCTCCTTCAAGTTGTTCTCCAAGAATTAAGGTAAGAGCTAGCAATCTCTCCTTTATTCTAGCTATTTCTGAATCAAAGAGTTTGATTCGGTTAGATTCTCCGACCTCTGCGTGGATACCGTAAGAGACGGTCTCCTTTGATCGTTGTGGTTTGAGAATTCTAGTACTTCTTTGTATAGACACATAGATCCTGAACTTCGGGAAAGTCTCGGAATAATTTTTTTTGTTTTCTGCACCGCGTGTATGTGATGCACGCACCGGGATTTTCCTACGTATAGCATATTAGAGCTCGTAGGCATACAAAAGGAGTTAAGATTTTATAGAAGATTTAAGTATGCATTTATGTAGTTCCTCTTAATTATGGTGATAATTAAAAAGAAAGTTATAAGATTCAAGCAAATACTCAGTATAAAAAATCTTATAGAATTCCCTCACTAAACAATCGTTCTAATAAAAACTTAATCATCATATGATGACATTGTAATGTCGTAGTTCAATTAGTGTATTGTATAATGTGTTGTACATGTATTTTATAAAGTATGCTCTATTTATGGTGTACTAGAGTAATTTTAGCGTTTAAATATATTATTGAGGTTATAACGAAGATCACGGATAGACTAGAGACAGTTCTGGACTGGACCGAAAATTTCTCCAAAATTTTTTGAAAACTCCAAAAAGCTACAAAATGAGTATGAATGAGCTTTAAAAGCCCCGAAATGTACTTTGGAGATTTAGGTGACACTTTTGAATGAAATCTGGACGATTTCAATAACATTCAGTGATTTCTGAATTCAATCCGAAAATTCTTTCAAGCAATCGAAAAAGTTACCAAACAATTTTAAAATCTGATGAAAATCTCTGGAATTAGGATTGGAGTCTATAGGAACTTAAACAAGTCAAAAAAAGAGGTTATTTTAATAGAATTCGGGTAATTCAAAATTATTGGACTAAAATGATCTTTTTGGGAAATAATGAGTATTGATGAATTTAAACCCATTTGAAATTTTTTTAAGCATCCAATTAATAAAATTGACCCTAATTAGAGTATTTTATGGTCAATTTGAAAATAAGACAGTTGTGGAATGTTTTCGAGATTTAATTCGGTTAGTTGATCAATTAAATGTATTAAAGGGAAATTTGGTCTTTTTGTACTCAATAAACCCAATTTGGTCTTTTTATATGATATTGGTGGATTGATGAGTAATTATAGATGACCAATGAGGTAATGACATATGTGAGATGAGTCATTAGTGATGACAAATAGGAAGGTGACATGTGTAATCCATTAAATGAGTATAAAAAGCAAAACTTAAGACATTTTGCTTCATTCTTTTAACAAAAATGTGAGCGTGATGAAAGAGTAACCGTGAGACCAAAAAGAAAGGAAAAGAAGATAAGCCAAAGGTGAACATCAGCCAAGGAGAAACGAAGAAGAGTGTAGTCATTTTTTAAGGAATTTGATGGTGATTTGGAGGTTAAGTATTCATCAAAGACCCAAAAGATTAAAGGAAAAAGTGGTAAGTTTCCTAGCTTAAATTTCTAATTTTTATGGGTTTTCTTGAGTGAAATGGGCGTGTGTAAGATCAATGTTGTCTTGGTATTACTTTGATGTTTCTTTGTATGGAATTAGCTGAATATGACAGGAGAGGAACGTGTAGTGGAATTTTGTCTGGGGTTAATTTGAACCATTCACATTGTTTTGGCCATAACTTGGCCTACATAACTTCAAATTGTTTGATCAAATTGGAGACAAAAATTAAGATATATAATTAAAATTATCAAGGATAAACCTAGAACTAATTCGGGATGAATAATATTGGAAGTCGGGATTGAAAAATGATAACCTGATACTATCCCTATGTTCAAGTAGCTTGTGATATTTTGTACGTGTTTCATGATTTAGAAGTTTAAATGACATGATTTTTGATGCTATGAAAACTAGAGACATAGGGGAATAAATGTTTATAAGACCTTAAAACCTAATTTGAAAGTTTGCTATGTGAAAAATAAGGAACAAGTGGAGGTATGAATTCTAGACATGGGTCATAACCGTGACTCGTCATGCATGATTGTGATATGGTAAATTAAATTGGGTAAGGTTATGTTTTAAAGAAATTGGTAAATTAAAATGGGTAAAATATAGTATTTAAGTGACTTTTGAAGTTTGATTTGAAAACGGAGAACAATAGGTTATCATATTGAAGTAAGCAAAAAATACGAGTAGCGTACGTGTTACGCAATTAGATACTAATATCAAATTTGTTTAAAGCAAATTATAGTTTTAATGTCTTATTTCTGAATTTAGAAATAAATGTCTAAGTGAGTGTGCTTGGTGATAAATTTGTGAAGCTGTGAATGCATTTTAAATGTATTTTATGAAGTTGATTTCAATTTTATCGTGAAGTGAATATGGATTATAAGTTTTATATGAATGATGCATTATAAGTGAATATTGCTAGTATAATTTATATTTTTAGCAATACATGAATTGAAATTTGAAAGTTAAATTTTGTATGATTGGGATTTACATTGAAATAATTCAATTATGAATCTTCCCATATTTGATTTAGAAAGTAAGATAATTCATAAATGTAAGAGTTACGTTTGCCTATGGCACACCTCTAGGCTTAATACATGCCTACTACAAGTAAGTGATGTATAACCAGCTTTATAAATAGTGATTAACCAATAATGGGTAAGTGATGTAGAACCAGCTCTGTGACTTGTTACGAGCAAGCGATGCAAAACTAGCTCTGTAACTATCAGTTTATATCAGTTAACCTATTACTAGTAAACCATGCAGAGCCAACTCCGTAATTAGTGGTTAACTAATCATGGTTAAGCAATGCAGAACTACCTCCATGGCTTTATACCTAAGGTACTGTATGGTTATTTTAAAAGTAATTTGAGAGGCACAGTATGGTACCAATTCTAGTGGATGACTTATTTTCAGTATACAAGTTTTTAGAAAACTTATTGCTACCATTGTTTATTGTTTAAGGAAAATGGAAAATGGAAACTTTTATATTATGATTTTAATTTCTAAAAGCATTTCGAAATAGTACTTTAGAAAAATTGAAATTATGTTTTATGAAATATTATGTTATTACCAGATTTGATGATGCACGAATAAATTATTATGGAAATTTTTTTACCTGAGCTTTATGATTGTATGGAATATTGCAGTTATACTTGTTATGAAAAGTTCAATTTTCTTGTAAACTAATTACACTCACTAAGCTTGTTTAACTCACCCTTATTTTTATGTTCTTAAACAAATCACCCCAGATTTGCGTATAAGTGTTGTAGTAATTGGGACTTCACCTTAAGATTAGTTATATCATCGGGTACTGCTATGTTTGTGTTATTTTTGGTATGTATGTGATATGTTTTAAATTACTTTCGAAAGAGTTCAAAAGTGTGATCTTGTGAATATTAGTGGAATTGTAAATATCTTTTTCTTAATGAACTAGGAGGGCTTTGATCCTTAGTGATGTTTTTAAAATGTTGAGAATTGTATGTTTGTGATTGCTTGTGATTTGGACTTGAGGTCCCATTTTAGAAGTTAAGATGTATACGAAATATTAGAAATGTTTTAAATTGTGTGATGCAAGTTTTTGAAAATTTTGGGAAGGTCAAAATATAGTCATCATGTTGTCGAAATTTTAATAAAATAATTGAAAAAAATTCCCACTACTTTCCGCGCTTTTAACTTTTGAATATGAAAGGTTTTTTAATAGTTGAATCACTTAGCTTTGCAAGAACCATTTCAATTGAGTTAGATGTTGACTGGAGGGCTACTGTGGGATTGCCGAGATACTCAGGTTTCGAAAGGGGAACTTGGGGATAGGTCCTTTCAAATATGGTATAAGATACATCAACACAGAGCTTGGTGCAGGTGGAAGATTATTGGTTTATGTCTTACAACCAATTAGTTGGTTATAGTTTGATGACAATTATTTAAAGATTTTCTCTATCTTATACATATTCAAATATATGTGATAAAGTTCTTGGGATAAATATGCATTGCAAGTGAAATTATGATGAGATCATAACTTGGAGATTCATATTGCATTTATATATTACACTTAAGTTATTGCTAGTTATTGTTCTATTGAGAATGAACATTAATAAAGTGTAAAAAGACTAACACATTATATTTCTTTCTTAAAAGAGAAGAGATCAATCTCATAGACTAAAAGTACAAAGATATTTCAATAAACATATGGGTGGTTGTTAAAGAATAAGTTTACTAAATTGATCTTATACGAGAATTCCACTTAGAACGTTACTATAGAAACTTTTATTGCGATGATTATATAAGTGATCATTTGACTTGAGATCTTTAAAGTATCTCATATAAGGATAATTATGTTTTAATACCACTTACAACTTATTCTAGTTAAAGGCAATTGATAGTTAATAGATATAGCATGAACTATATATAGTAGCTAAGTAATCAATATAAGATTCATCATCCTAAAGTAATTACGGATAATGTTTCATTATTCTTGATTCATACTGTTTCAAAGAATGTTTGGTTAAGGTGGAATATCAATTTGTAAAATAATTTACAAATATCATTGATATAATCAATTGTTAATGGTAAAGAACTAATGAGATTATAGTAGACACTAATTTAAAGAGTTTAATTTATCTAAATGTTAATAAGAGTTAAGGTTATAATTTATATTATTGTCAACATATTTAAGAATATAATGAGTCCCACAAAAAGAACGAATTAAAAAAAGAAAAATATTTTAATCAAATTAGAATTGAATATAAAATTTGAAAAACTTTTGGATTAAATATGAAATATTTTATAAATAATAACTAATATAAGATATTAAATTTTATTTGAATCCAATTAGTATTTAATGAAATTAAATTAAAATTTTATTTCAATTAAATAATTAAAAAAATCCAAACTTGCTTAAGTCACTCTATACCACTTGTAAACGTCTTTTAATCCGTTGGGGTTGATGCCATTAAAGTTTTGACTCATACGTGGATACGGTGATAGTGATTATCTAGATTCAAGAACGATTTAAAGGAAACCTAAAAACAAAAGTTAAGCTATACAACAAAGTGCGGATTTATAATTTATGGCTTATTAAATTCACGTTTTAATCCTATTATAAATATTAAATAATTTTATATTTAAAAGTTAGATCCCAACCCAGATTTTCTATAACTTGTCTGTTCCAAATTTGGTGCTTTCTTATCAGGCTGGCTTGTGTTCAATACAAGCTTTAAAAGCTGTGGCAATCCCAGCCCAGCACGCCCATAATCGCCAATTGCTTGTTATAGCCCCAACATATAGCAAGTTTCCAAATGTCCACGAAGACCTGCAAATAGTTAACAATAATTTATATTAGATGAACTATCTGTTGACGCAGGCAGGATTTGATACCATTTAGCCACCCCATCATTCAGTTGACCTGACGGCATCAAAGCGACGTTGGTTGACAATTCTCATTATTATCTGCTTCAAAGACTTCAATTAATTTTCAAGTAGAATTTCTTTTCTATGAAAATAGAGTTCGTTTAAATTTTGAAATAAATTAAAACCACAACATTACTCAGTAGGCTATCGGGAGTCGTAGGCCCTCGAGCACAGCCCGGGGATCTTTTGTAACTAGTTAACATGAGAAAGTTGAGGTAATGTTGCAGAAGATACATATATTGAATACATAATACATAATACATAGACAATTCTAATCCATGATTGATTGGTGTTTTGTCGTTTATTCTCCCAGTCCTGGAGAATAAATTAAAATGAGTAGCAAAAGCAAAAGCAAAAGGTGACAACCTTCTTTAGCATCGAATTTTGTGCGTATAATTGAAGAACACATGATAGCAACCACACAAGTTTTTTCTTATAAAAATTGGTGATAATCACCATAAGAACAGTTAAAAGTTCTTTCCTCTTTTTTTTTGTTATTTCATATTCCATGGATAAAAATAGACTATTGCGGAGAGAATTAGGTGTGTACTGTGTAGTCAAGCAATGTAGGGTATGATGGTCAACATCAACTAATAGACAAGAGTAGTAAATGCTGACTGGGTGCCAATGTCCATTAGGTGTGTAGTTAAGAAATGTAGGGTATGATGGTCAACATCAACTAATAGACAAGAGTTGAAAATATGGCTTTTGGAGTGGAATCATCTTAATATATAAAAAGACCAAAAATGGTCGGTGTAGCTGGTCATTGTGTATTAATTTACTGAATCATCAGTTTACCGCCTCATGTGTTATTGTCCCTCAGACTTTGAAGACTAAGTTCATAAAAGCCACCACTGTCGTCCAGTGATTCAAGAAGAGCTTATGCTTGTAAGAATTTGATTGTAAACATGAATAATTTGTTCTTATCTATTTGTTGGATAGTAAAGAGATATCACTTTCTTTTAATACGAAATCAGGTAAGGAAATACTTCCCCTTTTTTACTTTGAAAGAAAAGTCTGCTTGTCTCATTCCACTCGACGAGTATTTTAATATATGACCACACTCTCTCAATTAAAACAATTGTTGAAGTTAGAGAAACATATTTTATACTTACGCTTCAACTTGTGCAAGGCAGAAAAGGACACCAGGCTTTACTTTTTCTCACATTGATTTTGAGCTCAAATTAATTGTCTTCATTTCAACAAGGAACACGTGGGCAACGAGTAACTAGCAAATATGAAATGTTCAACCCTTAAAATGACCAAAACTTCAAGTCAATGCTATCAACCACGTGGATCATACCGAGGTGGAGGCATGGGCATCATCAACATTGATCGTAATAATGTCCTTTTAATTTTAAAAAATCTACTAAATTAAATGTAAAATAAAGGAGGGCAAAGCAAACAAGGTTAGATGTCGCTTTTAGTACAAAATCTACAGTATGATGCAATATTTACATGCCCATCAACCACGGCCTCGAGTTCTACGTAAGCATAACAGAAGCACAATTAAGTTGCTTCAACGTGCGAACGCTTGCTTTGGGGGACTAAAGAGCTACCCCTCAACTCAGCGTACAATAAGGTAAGACTTCCATTATAATACTCAATTATTCCTATAAATAAAAAGGGCGGGAAGGTAAAGCGTTTTAAGGAAATTATAAAAAATAAAAAATAAAAGAGACTGTATACAGAAAGTCGGAGAGAAGAGTCAGCTTACAGGTAAAAAACAGAACACCCGTAGCCATAAGTAACTACCCAAAAAACAGAGAGACACACACTGTTTTATGAAATTCAGTTCTAAACTTCTGCACTCCGAAGTTTAAAGCTTATATATATATATATATATATATATATATATACTTTTAAAGCAACAGTTTTTCAATCATTTAGAGAGTAGAGAAAGATCAGAAAAGATGGGCAATTACAGAATGTGCCTATGTTTCATCAGGAAGTTCAAGGTTATGGAGGCGGGTCCGCCGCCGGATGTTAGAGAGGCATTCAAAGATTATACTGCAGGTGGATCACATATGACGACGGAGCAGCTCCGGCGGTTCTTGGTGGAGGTTCAGGGTGATAGCGGCGCAGAGGCGGAAAAGATCGTTGACCAGATTCTGCACAAGAGACACCATGTCACTAGGTTTGCGAGGAGTGGTCTTACTCTTGATGATTTCTTTTTCTATTTGTTCTCTGCAGATCACAACCCTCTCATTAACAATCAGGTATTTTACTTTCTTGCTTGATCGACTCTTGAATTTGCTGTCTTTAGCCTTATAAGTGTAGTTGCTGTGCACGTTCTGTGAGACTGGTCATCCTTATCAGAACGTTATAGAGAGGATCGTAAGTATTAGGGAGTTGTTTACTTTCTAGTGAGAAGATTGTGAACTAGGAAGGGTTGGTCAACTGTTACTTTTTAAGTTTCAACGGATTTACGCGTTAATTGTAAGGCTAGGAAATTTATACTGTTAATGGTTCTTAGGATCAATACACATTCGTGCATTTTAGCTGCTTTCATGATAACATCTGTCCAGTAATTTTACTGCCATTACTGGCATCTTTGAATTCAAGAAACATGGTTGCCGGTAATTTAATCTGAGCAGAGGACAAGCCTTCAATTTTTTGTGTATTAACTCCCTATTTTTGAGACGTGTGGTTTTCAACATTTTTAAGTCTTCATTTCAGGTTCACCAGGATATGACAAAACCCTTGTCCCATTACTTCATATATACCGGCCACAATTCGTACCTAACAGGAAACCAGCTTAATAGTGATTGTAGTGATACTCCAATCATGAAGGCATTAAAGAGAGGTGTAAGAGTGATAGAGCTTGACTTATGGCCCAACTCAGACGGGGTGCATGTAAAACATGGAAGGTAGGCAAGTTATATTCAAATTCTTTTGTTTTAACACATTTTTCTCTCCGAAACAGCCTTGCATTTTCTATTTATTAGATTAGGTAGCCAAAGTTGGTCTCCCAAATCTCGTAACTTTTCCAGCAATCTGGGTGACAACAAATGATAATGGGAGGGAGTGGGTGCCGTGTTTTTCTTCCTTCTGTTGGTGAAAACTATCACACGCTATTCGAATGTTTCATCTCCCATCATCTGTGGAAATTTATTAAAGATGAACTCATAATTTGACCCCCAATGCCATAGAATACTGTGGTGAAGAAGTGCAGATTTCATACCTTTCACATATATGCCAGTTTTCTGTGTCTTCGGTCTCTTACCTGGATTAGGTGACATTATGTTCATTCAACTGCAGGACCCTGACAACTCCAGTGGAACTACGTACATGCTTGAGAACCATAGATGAGTATGCCTTCTTATCCTCGCCATATCCTGTGATAATAACTCTTGAAGACCACCTTACCCCAGAACTTCAAACTAAAGTAGCTCAGGTGATATTTAGTTTTCCTCAATGTATAAAAGCCAAGTCTTTTTACACTTGTAATCCCTGTTCACTGACCGGAATTCTATTTTATTGTTAGATGATCACTGAAATATTTGGGAAGAAGCTGTATCGTCCTGAATGTGAATGTTTGGAAGACTTACCTTCACCAGATGATTTGAAGTACAGAATAATTATTTCTTCAAAACCTCCGAAAGAGTATAAGAAGCTCAAAGCTGCCAAAAGCAAAAGAAGTAAATCAGAAAAAGATTCTGATGATGATTCCTGGGGAAAGGAACCATTAGATATTACAAACGATCAATATATTGATGATCTGGTGTGTTAATTTATGAAACTACCAATTAGTCTCTATGTAAATTCGTAACGTAAAGAGCCTAAAGGCTAAGGTTTTAATTTCTCCTTTTCTTTTCTTGTTTTACCAATTTCCTTGCAGAGTAGTAGTGACACGCATGAAGAGAGTGATGAGGGGCAACAAGAATCGGAATATAACCGTCTAATTACCATTCATGCTGGAAATGCCAAGGGTGGTTTGAAGGAAGCACTTAAAGTTGAAGCCAATAAAGTTAGACGCCTCAGTCTGAGTGAATTAGCTCTAGAAAAGGCTACAGAGCATCACGGGACAGACGTTATCAAGTAAGTTAGCTGTATTCCAACTTCAGATGCTATTATACCCTTGCAATAGCGGTCGCATATATTAGACAAAAAGGAACATTTTCTGTTTATATTGTTATTGGACAATTTGAGAAAATGCTTCTCATTTCCATCTGCAGATTCACCCAGAAAAATATTTTAAGAGTGTATCCCAAAGGTATGAGGTTTGACTCTTCCAACTACAAGCCTCTACTTGGCTGGATGCATGGAGCTCAAATGGTTGCATTCAATATGCAGGTTACGGTTCACCCTTCATTTTTTTTCCCCTGAATTCATCATTATTTTATTTATCTGTCCAGTTTACCCATCAGCTCCAAAATGTAAAGATTTGAGTCTATTATGCCATCACTTAAAAGGAAATTGCATTATTGAGGGGTAGCCACCAGATTGTGCAGAAACCTGAAAGTGGCTTTCCAGAGTTCATTCTGCACCTTCCTTGGCATGAAAATATATATTTTTCAATATCATCCAAGTAATTACTATACTAGAAGTAACAGAAGAATATGCAAATATTTATCAAAATGATCCGCTCCTGATTCTCAGTTAACAAGTAAACTTTTGAGTTGAATGGTTTCTTGATATGGTACTAGAGCTTTCTGTGATCAGAAGATCCTAAATTAAAGTTGTGCTGCGCTAGTTTCTAATGGATTTCTGATTTATTTACTTGTCCATGCTATAAGTAAAGTCGCATGATGGAAAAATACATAAGATCATTGTTGGACCTATCCCAACACCTCAAGCTTTTGGCTTAAATGGTTTCTAAACATTGCTGAATCCCTTCCAGTTAATATTGGATGACCGAAGTTGCGTATTTACTCATAACATGTGGTTTGTGGTTGCATCTACTACATACTACTAAGGCCTCCTTCTCTCTCTATATCAACTACAGGGATATGGTAGGTCTCTTTGGTTGATGCATGGAATGTTTAGGGCGAATGGCGGTTGTGGGTACGTGAAGAAACCAGACTTTCTCATGGATGGTGAAACATTTAATCCAAAAAACGATTTTCCGGTGAAGAAAACTTTGAATGTTAGCATTTGTCACCATCAACTGTTGTCCTTCTACCCTTTTCAGATTTAGACAGCACTAAACTTACTATAATTGCTGGACAGGTCAAAGTATACATGGGAGACGGATGGGACATGGATTTTAAACGAACACAGTTCGACTTATGTTCCCCACCAGATTTCTACACCAAGGTAAAGTTGGAATTTTTGCACAAAATTTAGCATAGGATTACATAGTGGCCTACTGGGATGCTTGAGCTTAAACAAAGTACTTTTGTATGGCAGGTAGCCATAGCAGGAGTGCCTGGTGATGCAAAAAAGATGAAGACAAGAGTAATTGAGGACAACTGGACACCTGTATGGGGTGAAGAGTTCACATTTCCCTTAACAGTTCCTGAACTGGCTTTACTTAGAATCGAAGTTCACGAACATGACATAACTGACTCCGATGATTTTGGTGGACAAACATGCTTGCCTGTCTCCGAGCTAAGACCAGGCATTAGGGCTGTCCCTCTCTTTAATCGCAAGGGAGAGCAATACAACTCAGTGAGGCTTCTCATGCGCTTCCAGTTTGTCTGAAACATTCTCAACGTTACCTTCTTCTGTTACGCTTGGATTCTTACACTGCGTATTGTCCACAATACTGTTCTGCATATAGATGCTTTCTTTTGTTCGTTATATAGTTGTCAAAATTTTAAGTAGTGTAGTTGTGGACTTGCATTATATGTTAGCACTTTTAAGAACTGCAACAGTAGCTCTTAATATTATCAATAACAAAAATCCAGATGTTGATATCATCCCAACATCAACATCAGGTGTAATTAACGTTCTCCGAACCTCTGTACTATACATTGATTGGTTAGAGATCTACGTACCAACCACTTGGGAGCTGTCTGGATAATAAGGTACGAACAGGTCCTGTTCATTGGAAATCCAATTCTAATTTTGACACGTGCGAAAAAAGACTTCCAAGACAAACAAACGTAGCAAATTTGATGTAAATAAACATGTAACATATTTATGATATAACATGACTCTAAAATAATTGTGGGATCGAGTGAGGCCTTTACATATATTTTAATGATAAAAATTAATATTATTAATGAATTTACTTTAATGATATTAATAATACTATTATAATGAAATTAAGCAATATTTGAAAGATGGAGTTTAATAGAAGGACAAAATTAGTGAAAGAAGTCAATTGAATGAATTGTGCAATCAAAAGATGAATAAATCAAACAAAATAGTGAATATAGGTAATTGAAGAGAGTTTCAAAGAAACTAAAGTGAAAAACTAAGAATAAAAAGGAATAATTGCTCAACATGTAATAAATTATTGTAATGCTTTCTATAAATTTGATAACGATCATCTTGCATCTATATCTATTTTCAACCATTCTTTTAATCCATCATAAGAAATGTTAGGTTTATTGATTAAGGCAAATACCTAAGAAATGAAGGTAGCTTTATAAGAATTGGACTTTTTAAAAGTTCTTTAGTTATTACTAATCAAATTGTGACAAGTGACAAAAAGAGAGAATGTCCTTTTCCTTATATGACTAATTTAGGTATTTCTAATCATATTATGATAAAGAATAAATGGGGAATGCTTTTTTTTTCCTTATAGTTCTCTAGTTTTTTGGGATTTTATATCTATTAGAAGGATGTTTTGTTGATGTAATTTCATGTATCATCATAATAAGAAAATAATTTGAGAGCTTTCTTCACTTTTATGAGAATTTCCTCTTTTTCCTTTCATAAGAACTGAATACAATTTTGTCACAACTTGTGATGATTAACATCATTATAAATTTGATTCTAATCAGTTGATTTGATTAGGGATGAGTTCTCATTGTTTGATTGTGAGAAGATCCTATAGTTCTAAGCCTTTATAATTTAGGATTTTAGGTAGTTTCCAACCTAAGGTTTGCATTATATAGTATTAGAGGTTTGACTTTTGAAATCATATGTTATCTACTCTTTAAGTATTTGTTTTTTCACTTATTATGTGTGATTGTTTGGTTCATCATCAATCCTATCCAATTCTTTTTGTTTACAATTCTTTTCAATTTAGTATTCACTTTGTCTTTATTCAATAAAAGTTGTTCACATTCGTTTTTCTCTTGTGTTTTGATTTCGTTTACATCATATATACATAAAATATAAAAATATAAAAATTTATAAAAAAAATGCAAATCAAAATCTAAATATCAAATACTACGGAACTTGGTTATGAAGGATTCTAGTGTGTTATAAAGTGTTCTAATCCTTTTCTTATTTTAAAAGGATCCTTAGTTTTACTTTATCTTTTTTACCTGCTTATCTATTTCATTTCTTTTGTTCTTTCTTGTTGACTTTTCTAAAGAAAAATTATAAACTCCAACATTGCTTGTTGTTTTGGTAGTACCATTAACAGAGTTCTTCTTGAAGGGCTGTTGGACCCCGTCTCCGAGGTCCAACATTCGGAAATACACAAGCATAGCAGACCCAAAACCGACCACATCCTAACCACAAATTGGGGAACCTTTAATTGAAATTTCTGATCGGCCTTGTCTGAACATTTATTCCTCATGATCTAACGATTCTAACGCCACTGACATCACTCAAATCGGATTAGAAATGAAGAAG
>JANIJH010000008.1:38786997-38798192 GCA_024520975.1 Erythroxylum areolatum | reverse complement strand
TTTGATTTATATTTAAAAATAATTTATTTATATTTTTATTTATATAGAAAAATATACAAATAAGAATAATTTTTAATTTATTTTTATTAATGAAAAATAAAAAATATATATAAATATTATTTAATTTTTTGTATATATTTATATATAAATAAGTAAATAAATAAATACTTTTTAAATATAAAACTTTTATTTTATTATTAAATAGATATACTTTATTAATAATATTATTAATTATTTAATAAATATTATTATATTCTATTTAATATATTAATATTATGATTTGTTTAGAGTTGATATTAAGAATAATTATTGAGGGTATATTAGGTAGTATATATTTATTAGTTTATGTTCTATCCTAAACCTTTCGAATCGGAGGTTTCTTATTTTCACTGTTTATGATGAAATGGAAGGTAACATGAAACTCTTCGCTTTCATCCCATTTCGTTCTATTCTATTATGAAACTCTCAAACAAATGATGGAAGTGTGTTACGTTCCATTTCATCCCATTATTAACCCCTAAACCAAACAGAGCCTTAGTGTTTGAAATTATTATTAAAAAATAAAGGTAACTTAAATATTTAACTAGCAACAATCTAATTTACAAATGTCACCTTTTAAAGTTTACATGAGGTGAATCTCGTACTAAAAATTGATATTTGTCATGAGGACATTACATTGATTCCCGTTAATAATAAAGTAAAGTATGTTTTTATCTATTCCATTGATTATCGTTAATGCTCTGATCTAATGTTTCTCTTTTGTTTCATCACTAATAAAGAAAAGAAAGAAAAAGAAATTAATATAAAGAAATTAATGTTAAGTTTGTTTTTTTGTTTGAAGAAACCAAAAAATGATTCAAGGTTTCATCTAATCATTTAATCAATTAGGGGATTAAATAGAAATCTTAAATCATATTTTAGTTTTTTTTAGTATTATCCTTTATGTATATTTTATGTATATTTTTATTTTGTTTTATTTTAATATTTATTTTCTATCTTCTATTGTATTTCTTTATCTTTTAATTTTGATCTAGAATTTCTTTATTCTTATTCTTATTTTATTGTTATTTTTATATAGTTATTTGTTTTTTTGGCTTTATTTTATACAAATAGTTCTAAAAAACTTTATTCCTCTACTAGTTAGGGGAAAGATTACGTATTTGTGGGGGTGGGTTTCTCTTGACCCCATATCTCAGTAGGATTTCTACTAAGTAGTAGCACTAATGACTGTTGTTATTTAAAAATGACAACAAGAAATGATAACCTACTAAAATTAGAAGATTTAGCAAATAAAGGATTGAAATAGAAGTAATGTTAAGTGACCAAATATATGTTTCTTCTATCCCAAACAAAAATATACTTGTATTCATAATAATTTTAAATAGACCACAAGTGTAAATTACCCCTAATATTTGATAGAAGGTCTAATTTAACCATTACCTTTATTTATATTACCAAGTTACAACTCAATAACAATAAAATGGTACTAATAATCCTGTAAACTCTAACAATATTAGGATTATGATAAATTCCATAACTCAGACATTAAAACAACCTCAATGACTTGATAATTGAACACTTTAGACCTATTTCAAAGCTAACCTATCACAAAAAATTAAATAATTTTAAAATTTATTTAATGTTTAACTTATGGCATATAATAATAATAATAATAATAATAATAATAATAATTTTTTATATTATTATTATTATTATTATTATTATTATTATTATTATTATTATTATTATTATTTTAAAAAATCAACCTATTCGTAGTGGTGGATTCTTCTTACATAAGTATAGAGTCTAATTTGTTCAACTAACTAAACTAAAATAGAAATTTTGTCACCAACTATCACCATTCCTTATCATCACCCAGGGATAAGCAAAACTAAAAGGTATAACCTTACTTTTAATCTTTTTTTACTCCTCTTTTTTTTTCTTTCTTTTCTTTTTAAGTTAAAATTCAATTATATGTCATTTTCTAATTTTAGGTCTCCATGGTCTAATTCCTGAGCTTTTTATTTTTGGGATTATTTGATTCTTTTTAGGTTTTCATTTATGATTAAAGAAGTAGAAAACTAAAAATGTGAATTAATCATTCTTAGAGAAAGGCAATTGAAGAAACTTAAAGAATATGAAAGATGAAGAAGAAAAATAGAGGAAATGGACTTTTGAGAAAAATAAATAATGCAATATGAATGTGTGAACAGTGGATAAAACCATTATGATTTTGTCTAGTGAAAAATGAAGCTTTTAGTTATGATTACATTTTAGTCAGTTATAGCATTCTATAATGTGCTCTTTTATTTTTATTTTTATCCTACAAATAAGTCTATTTTTAGATTGATTTCCAAGGATCCATTTTTCCTAGTTGTCTTCTAGTAATTAGATTATTATGTTCAACTTAAATCAATTTTGTTGCCCTTACTTTTGTATGTTATCACAAAGTTTGTTCTAGAGAAAATTTTTAGTTAGAAAATGTTTCTCAACTTAGTAGACAAAATATTGTTAGTCATCTTAGAGTATGATATACTCAAGGCTAGCTTAAAATAGTTTACTAATTTAGGTTAAACAACATAATTTTACTTTTTAATTACCTTGCTACTTAAGGTATGTGATTACCAACTCATCTTAAATATCTCTATAACAAATACTAACATTTTCATGTTATATCGAACAAAAAATATGACTTATATCTTAAAAGGTTAATTAGGTTTGCAAGATACCATAATAATTCAAGCAATTCCTTTATAAGTTAACAATATCCAATATATAGAGTATACTCCTAAATAAATAGATTTGATCTTCAAATAATTGCTTCCATTAATCGTCTTCCAATGCAAAGTCTTGCCACACTACTAGGACTTAGTCACTCAATAAAGAAAATCTAGAATGCCTATTCATATTGCAGATCAAATGTCATGACCCCAACCTTAGATCGTGACCTGCGCCAAGGAGCAATAAATTCAAGGTTTACTCGACCTTTAGCAAACCTAAAATACCGTCAAATCCCTATATCTATAATAAAGCTAAAATTTCAAAATAATCAAACTAATAATTGTAATAATCAAACAGTTCTAAATTATATAATCCTCAATTTGCTACGACATTGAGATAATTAATATAAGGGAAAATCTAACACATACAAGACTACTGTAGTTCTAGAGTCAAAGGTCACTAACAAACATACATCAAATCCTAAGAGAGAAAGAAAGCTGACGAAGTACCCTGTTAAAAGAGATCTGAAAAGAAGATCCTAAAAAATACTTAAGGGGAGTCAGACCTCACTGAGTGAATTAATACTATGGTTATATTATGCATTCCTAAGGATTTCAAATGATACATATATATTTATAATATATTATATCCATAAATACAATTTCATAATATAATGATTTTGTTCATAAACATAAATGCATTTTTAATGCTAATATCATGTCACATAATCATCACAATCACAATTAATAGTAGAGGACCAATGACTTCCTATAATGTACTTGTTACCCACATATTATAGCCATAAGGACTCTTTTGTTCCACATGGGTCATTTGGTCCAATGTAGTGGACTATCGTCTGAGAGCCAAACTCAACCGAACCACCATAACCTTATTACGACATGATTGCCTTCTGAGAGTATGCTCGACTGTATCGCCTCAGTTGCATCATATCTCAATCAATAGACCCAATACTAACCCAAATCTATAGCCGACTAATGACTCACTGTGTGCAGAGCCTAGTGACACCCACTAGGTAACTCATACTATGACAATCCTCCATATCATTACATATCAAAAAGAGCTCAACATTGCACAACAAAATACGTATACGTGTTTCAATCTATATGTATGAATGTCATGTATGCATATGATAATGATGGTGATTTCCATGTTGAATATGAAATTCTAATGCATATTCATAACCATGAATATTAACGCAAAGATAAAATGCGCTCCTTCGTGCCAAACCTAGTGCCTTGAAGTGGAGGGTTCTGCTCCTGACTGATCTATGTAAAGAAAAGTAGGAATGACCATTAGGATTTAAAACCTAAACCAAATTTAGACGCCCCGAGAATAAGACCATGATGAGACAATGTCACGTTTTATAATGAGCCTACTAAAAATTTGGCAGAGTTTTTCTTATAAAACGGGCATTGCCTTTTCGAAAGAAGGGTCATCTACAATGAAAAGACACTTCAATGACCACCAGTAATCACAGCTCAATTTAGGCCTCCAAACTACATGTCCATACCTAATTGAGTCCATATTTACATCATAAAAATTCATAATAAATCCAATAATGTTTCAAGTATACTAATTTCTGGCCCATACACCCTCATTTATACTCAATACATCAAGATATTCTTAATTCTAATTAAAAAAACTCAATTTAATCAAGTTCATCATTTCTATAAGAACATAACCTTTTTTAAATTTTTATTTCATAAACTATGAACAATTTTAACACGTTGATTTTATGGAAATTGATCTACATAATATTTGGAAATTTTTAAAATTATTTTTTACCATATCTAGGCTGGTAAAAAAATCACCACTGTCACCGAAACGTGGGGTACACACGCTGGCATCGGAGGGGCGGTGACCTTCACCACCTACCCTGAAATGATGAACTCACCTCTAAAAATCCAATGGAACTGGTCTTGTGTCAAAAATCCTCCCGATTTGTGAGAATTGGAGGTTTAAAGCCCAAAGGTGACCCATTTATTTTCACCAACAAAAATTGGCCAATTGATGTTGACTTTCTCTCCTTCCCTATGTTTTTAGGTCCATTAGGCATGTTGGTGGTGTTATGTTCACCAAGAAAAATTGACTAAACATGGTGATTGGTGACTTACCTAAATGAACTGAAATTTTCATTAGTGATGCCTCCAAATTCGGGTCGTTTTTAAAGAAACAAGTTTAGAGGTTTTGTAGAATGTCTCGAGAGCTTTCTATAGAGCCCTAGGTTGTCAAAAATGGTGGTTGAATGGTGAAGGCATAATTGTCGAAAGTTGGGAGTGAGTAGTAACCTATAGGGAAAAGAGTTTAAGAGAGAAATGAACTTAAACTTTCTTAAGTTCAACTTATACTTTTATAGACGTTTCTCCTTCTTGGTCCATTATAAGTAATTTAACAAAAATTTGGATCATTACATTCTATCCCCCTTATAAGAAAAAATCATCCTTGAATTTTAAATCTTACCTTATTGTTGAAATAGATGCAGGTATTGACTCTGCATATCCAGTTCCATCTCCCATGTATAGTCATCCATCGTATGATTACTCCATAACCTTTTCACCATTGGTATCTCTCTTGATCTCAACTGAAAAATATGATAATCTACTATGGAAACAGGTTATTCTTCAAATGCCAAATTGCCATCAATCTTCACTTTACATGGCCAAAGGATATGAGAAGGATCCGAAATATACTTTCTCAACATCAACATATGAAATACTGGATGAACTATAGATAGGTTAGGTGGTAACACCATCCTATATGCCACTTCACCTACTTTGGATTTAATCTCAAATGGATCAATATACCTTGGAACTAGTTTAACTTTCTTACCTAACGTCATCACTCCTTTCATTAGGGATATTTTCAAAATTACCATATCACCTGCTGAGAATCTCACATCTTTCATCTTTGGTTCCGTATATTCTTTTATCTACTAAAAGTTGTTTTCAATCTTTGATAAAAAATAGGGATCCTTTCAGAAGTGATTTATACTAACATATGTCTTGTCAATTAATAAGGATCCTTTCAGAAGTAATTTGTATCAACTCATGTCTTGTCAATTACTTTTCACCAATTTCCCAACATAGAGGTTGATCGACATTTTCTTCCATATAAAGCTTAATAAGGAGCCATTTTAATACTAGCATGATAACTATTATTGTAAGCAAATTCAATCAATGGAAAATGCAAATCCCAATAACAATCAAAATCAATAATGCACATCCTAAGCATATCCTCTAAATTCTGAATAGTTCTCTCAGATTGACCATCTGTATGAGGATGAAAAACAGTGCTAAAGTCCAATCTTATACCTAAAGCTTTTTGTAACTTTCACTAAAAACCTGATGTAAAGTAGGAATCCCTATTAGAGACTGCTGATTGTAGTACCCCATGTAAACACGCAATGTTATTGACATATTGCTTGACCAACTTATCAGTAGAATAAGTCTTCTTAATAGGTAAGAAGTGTGCAAACTTTGTTAATCTATCCACAATCACCCATATAGCATTATATCTAGTATTAATATGGGGAAATCCAGTCACAAAATCCTTAGTAATCATATCTCATTTCCACTTAGGAATGAGGAGTTGTTGTAATAATCCATAAGGTCTTTGGTGCCTAAGCTTTACTTGCTGGCATGTTAGACGTCTATACATAAATTCCGTAATATTGAGATCATGATACACCTTGGTGGAGCCTGGATGAACACTATAAGCTACAAAGTGTACCTCCTCCATGATTTCCTTTCTTTGGTCATCAACATATGTTATGACACTCCCTAGTACCCATCCTCAAAATACCATCACCATCCACAATAAAATCCTTAGCTCGATTCTTTTAAATCTCCTCAACTATTTCACATAACTGAGGGACTTTGGACTAAGCAACTTTGACTCCCTCTAAAAACATTGATCTAACCTTGAATTGTGCTAACAAACATCCTGATCTTGATATCTTCCATAGCAATCCTTGGTCAACTAACTTATGCAAATCTTTAATTAAGGTTCTCCTTACAGATTTGATGTGAGAAAGACTACCAGATGATTTTCTACTTAGAGAATTAGCTACTACAATAGCTTTACCTAAGTGATACATAATAGAAAATTCATAATCTTTCAAAAACTCCATCCATCTTCATTATCTCAGGTTTAGATCCCTTATCTGAAAATATATTTGAAACTTTTATGATCAGCATAGATCTCATAAGTCATATCATATAGATAATGTCTCCAAATTTTAAGTACAAACACCAAAGTTTCCATTTCTAAGTCATGAGTAGGATAGTTTTGTTTGTGCTTCTTTAGTTTTTAGGAAACATAAGCCACTACTTGTCCATGTTATATAAGCACACAACCCAAACCAACCCTAAAAGCATCACAATACATTGTAAATCCATCCAACCCTAAAGGTAAGGTCAAAACTGGAGTTGATGTTAACCTATCCTTAAACTACTAGAAACTATCCTCACACGCTTTTAGGCAAACAAATTTAGCATTCTTCTTAGTTAACTTAGTCAAAGGTGTAGCTATTCAAGAGAAATCTTAGACAAATCTCTGATAATGGCCTACTAAGCCTAAGAAACTCCAAACCTAAATAACAGTAGTAGCCCTTCGCCATTCTATGATATCTTCAATCTTCTTAGGATCCACTTAGATGGCTTCTTTAGATACCACGTGTCCTAAGAAGACTACATGATCTAACCAAAATTCACAATTAGAAAATCTAACACACAACTGATGCTCCCTTAATGTTTGAAAAACCATTCTCAAATGTACCACATGTTCTTCTTCACTCTTAGAATATACTAAAATGTCATCAATGAATACAACAACAATCTTATCTAAAAAAGATCTAAACAACGTATTCATCAAATCCATAAAGGTTGCAGGAGCTTTAGTCATCCCAAAGGACATCACCAAAAATTCATAATGATTGTACCTGTTGGCCCCTAAATTTTTTCTTTAGTTAAGCATGATTTAAATAAATTATGAGGTGTCCATAGATTTATTTTGGAGTTTAAATTATTATGTCTATGTTAGTAGGATTTAATTCATTGGATTATTAAATTAAAAGTGGTAAGAATGCAAGAAGGCAATTTTGGCATAACACTTAAGCATTTAAGATCATAAAGCATTAAAGCAAGGGTAAAGTGGACTTTTAGCATTCATTGAGGGTAGAATGGGAAGAGGAAAAATGTTGTCTTGCATTTGGGAAGAGAAAAACATGAATTGAAGGGAAAGAAGAGTAAATTACAAAAATAAAGAAGAGAGGAAGAGAGGTTTCGGTTCTTTAAGTGAAAAAAGGAAGATTGAGTTAGGTTTCATCTTTTCTTAGCTTTTAAGAGTGAATTTGAGGTTAATCAAGAAGAGAAAAGAAAGAGGAGGAGAAGAGATTTCATTTAGGCCAAGAATCTTATGATTTGGTGAAGACTCAAGGTAAGTTCGATTTTTAATATTTTGGATTTTCGGAAGGGTTTTGATTAATGAAGCTTAGGAAATGCATAGGTTTAATTTTTCTAGGATAATTGTAGTGAATTTGCATTCTTTAGGTCTTCAATTTGAATTCCTATTGAATGAAATTTTGCTATTATTCAAGGCAATCAAGAAAAGCAAGAGGAGTAAGAGGAGAGGCATTCTTAAGCAAATTTTAAGCAAGGAAATCAAGGTGGGTTACTTTTTTATAATTAAGTAATAAGCCATTAATGTTTCTTCCAATTCTAGAAAGTTAAATGTTTTCAATTGTGTTATAAATATGCATTTATTGCTCTTTGAATGCTTTGAGAAAGTGCTATGTGAATATTGTGTTGATGATTTATGAAAAGAATATGAAAATAATTTTTGAAAAGATACTATGTTTATGAAATCAATTTTCGGACAAAGTATCATTTTAGGCAACAAGTCTACAAGTTATGAAATACATGTTATGTGGGTTTGATTTGGTCCATTCTATATGTCAAGTACAATTCGACTAAAGGCTTCTCCTGCCTGCCTGGTAGTGGCGTAGAGCTCTTTCATGGACTCTCTCATGTTTACGACTACGCAAAAACTACTATGTGGGATTGTGTTAGTTCCTTTTGGTTCACGACTACACAGGGCTATTTTGTAGGAATGTATTAGTTCGTTCTATTTATGGACCACCCAAACCATCTTGATGTGCTTATGTGTTGGCAAGTTTGTTGAATGTATGATTTAGGTTGCTTACAGATTGTTTGATAAATTGAGAATTGGGAAATATGTGTTTCATGATTCAATGTGAGATTTTCAATGGAAATGAATATTTTAATAATTTTTGCTTGTTATCGATTATAAAACTATTAATCACGAGCTTTAAGCTCCCCCCCCCCCCTCGGTTCCTACCCATTTTCAGGTGATGAGATCGAGTGATTGAGCATAAAGGCATTTCTTCGAGTTCTGCTTATTTTGTATTTTAAGCTAGTTTTTGCAAAACAAGACTTTAGTCGCATTTTGAGCAATTCTACTTTATGTAAACTATGTATTTTTGGATTATGATGTATTGTGGCTTGAAATGCCTATCAAAGCTTTGTAAAACTCTCATCTTATGATGTTAATGAAAAATGATTGTGTCTTGCTCATGATTTCTCAAAGTTTGTATGCTGCATTTTTCAAGTTTTTCTAAGGGTAAAAAAAGTATGTTCTAACTTCTAGGGAAACATTGTATTGCTCTAGGCTGAATTAGACAAAGTTGTCTTCTTCAAACTTGTAGATTATCTTTTTAACTTTCCAATGATATAAATTATGAAAATTTTAGATATTTTAATTAAGAGATATGATCATTATAAGTTAGTAGTGCTGCATGGGATGTAGATACAGGAAAGCTACATTAATTTGAAAATTTGACCCTTTTGGAGGCAAAATATCTTTTTGGGGTCTTATGGAAGTTGTAGGTCTAGAAGTCTTCTTTGAAACAGTCTAAGAATAACTTTAATCTGACATCTCTAATAAAATTTATGTTCTTTTAAAGACAACATGTCTGGGGAAGTCGCGATTATGACTCTGCAGAAATTTTAAAAAGTAGTGATCACGACTCGTATGACCCGTAGGTTTTCCCAAACCTAAACATGCTTGATTCTTTTGGCTATAACTTTGTCGTTCGACTTCCAAATGACTTGATTTTTGAAGTAATAGCTTTTAACACATTTCTTTCTCTCTCCATAAAAATTTGTATCCTTTGGTGTTAATTTGAAAAAGACTAATGGAAACAAAATGAGGGTATTGGTTGGAAGAGCATGAATTGGTTATGAACTTACTTTGGCTTTTTAATCATATATTGAGCTATAGGGCTCTGAATGAGATGATTTTTATTTCAAAATAAACTAGAGACATAGAGATACAATTATTTTAAAGAAGTCAAGTTATGATTCGGATGTTTGACTGGTGTGGGTCCCCTTTGTGGGAGGCGTGTCTAGATGTCACTTAGAATGTCAGGCGTGTGTCTCGCGAGAGCGGGGTGTCCAACACTTATGGTATCAGAGTGACTAGATTTAGGTCTAGGTTGGAGACTAGGTTTAGGAGTATCCTAGACATTGAATGAGTAGTTTTAAAATATGAAATGAACACACATTGTTTTTAAATGAACCTCATGCATTGTTTTGTATTGTTTTACATGATTTAAAATTGTTTGTTTAAAACATGAACTAAAAGTTTTTAAATGTTTTAAGTTGAAGGAGTGAATATGTTGCCTTGAAAAAGAACTTGAGGAGCTCTGACTTGATTTGGCTCTTACCAAGGAAGTACAGATGAATCATATGTTCCATACGATGCAGGCACATACTCTGCTCTTGATTCTGAGGCACCTAGTGTGCAACTTGAAGTGCCACAACCCCCTCTTCCTATGCCTTCTATGGATCTATGACTTTTTCAAGCCTTTGCTCAGGCTTTTACATATGCCTTGGGCTAAGGGTCACAAGTCCCAATACAAGCTCCAGTGGAGAAGACTAGACAGTATGATAAGCTCTGCAAGTATGGGGCTGTGGATTTCAATGGGACTACAAATCCTGAAGAGGCTGAAGCATAATTGAAGAGGACAAAAAGAGTCATGATTCAGATGAAGTGCTCTGATGAAGGGAAACTAGATTATGCAGTTACCTTGCTGCAAGGGGACACATTTCATTGGTGGGAATCAGTGCCCTACAATCAGGTTATGCCTCCGGTACTATCATGGAGAGATTTTGTGGAAGTATTTAGGAAGAAGTACCTCTCGAGGGTTTATATACAAGAGAAGGCCAGGGAGTTTTTGTGTAACATCCCATCACGGATGGGAAGGGTAAACTGGTAATTTGGAACGGGTTAGGATTCAACATGCACATGCATCATATGGCCTCTATATATATATATATATATATATGGAAATTTTTACACATGCATATGATTGTACATGCATTCATGACATGTCCCGGCATATGTGTTTAACTGTGATTTTTGTGAAAAATGTG
>JANIJH010000008.1:38759192-38775412 GCA_024520975.1 Erythroxylum areolatum | reverse complement strand
GTGAACCATCGATGATGGTTACCTCACTGAGTTCGCAAACTCACCCAAAATTGCAACCTATTTTTCAGGACCGAGAGAGTAGACTCCCAGCTTCAGAGGAACTTTTCCTGCCGTATAGATCGTGTTGGTAAGAGAAGTCATGGCTCACAGGTCGGTCAGCTGGGATTTGTTTTTGGGGATGACCTAGTTAGACTTTTTGTATTAGGTTTCTTTTAGAGTGATGTACAGACAGTAAACAATGACAGATATGTACATTTATGGTTTCTATGAAATGAAACGAGAAAGCAAATTTTGGTTTCAAAAATTACTGATTGTTATACTGATGTTTATTATGATGCCAAGTGAAGTAATATAGTGATTGTTCGTAGTTCTCCCTTATCGTAGGATATGTATCAGAATGACCTACGGACGTCCCGGTGTATACCCTATGGTAAGGGGGCGCTACATTTTGAATCTCACACAGAGGGATGTGAGTGTGAGTGAGTATGAGCTGAAGTTCACCCAGCTCTCACGATATGCGGCCAACATTGTCACGAATGGGAAGGACAAGTGATGTAAGTTTGAAGGAGGAATTCAATTGGGGATCAAGGAGAATGTATTGATCCACAATTTCTCTGACTATCAGCAATTGGTAGATGTTGCACTCTAGGCTGAGAAACTGGAGAATATAAAATATGAAGTGAATAAGAGGAAGAACTAGGAGCAGCCTTCCAAGAAGGGGATGAGTGCTCCAGTGCCTAAGAGGGGTATGAAGAGTTTCCATACACAGAGTGAGGTGGGGAGTAGTGCCTCTACTAAGAACAAGCAAACAGGCGTAGTTTCAGAGCAAGCCTCAACTGTAGAAGGCAATAGTAGGGTGGAGAGGATCTGGTACATAAACCCTCAATGTGAGCATTGTGGGAAGTTTCACATAGGAGAGTGCTTCAAGTTACTTGGAGCATGTTTTTGATACGAGGAGAAGGGACACATGATCAGGGATTGTCCCCAAGTAGCAAGGTAAGATAGGTAGTAGATGCAAGCCCCAAGGAGAGTTGAAACAATAGGAACCAAGCCAGTCACTGAGGTGGGCAGTTCTAGAGCAACAAGGAAGGTTATCCCTCCAGGAAAGCCAAGGGATCAGGCACAGGTAAGACTATTTGCTATGACCAGGGAGAAAGCTACAACTGCACCTGAAGTTGTCACAGGTATAGCTCAGTTACTAAATTCAAAAGTGTATTTATTGATTGATTCTAATTCCATGCATTTTTTTTTCTACAAGCATAATATTACATGGTGTGAATTTGGTGCCTTTGGATAGTCCCTTGATTATTAGTAATCCCTTAGGGAGAAACGTGATAATAAGTCAAGCATATAGAGACTGTGAACTAT
The DNA here is from genome assembly GCA_024520975.1 of Erythroxylum areolatum. Classification (NCBI taxonomy): domain Eukaryota; kingdom Viridiplantae; phylum Streptophyta; class Magnoliopsida; order Malpighiales; family Erythroxylaceae; genus Erythroxylum; species Erythroxylum areolatum. The sequence continues at coordinate 38,774,044 of JANIJH010000008.1, read as the reverse complement.
TTATTGATGGTGCTAGACTGGTAGTGGACTTAATGCCCTTAGATTTGAAGAGCCTAGATGTGATACTGGAAATGGATGCCATAGAGAAATATTGTGTAAAGTTAGACTATAGTCTCAAAGAGTAAAATTTGACTTTGGCAATAGAGAGAAGGTGACTTTTAGAGGAGACAAAAGAATGCCATCACCTAGAATGATTTTAGCTTTGTTAGATAACAGGATGATGAAAAAAGGGTGTGGTTTGAAGCCTTCTTAGCACACGTCATAGATACCGATGTGAATGAAGGGAAGTTAGAAGATGTTCCAATTGTGAGGAATTTTCCACACATGTTTCCAGAGGACTTACCTAGTTTGCCACCAGTGAGGAAAATTGAGTTTATCATTGACTTGATTCCCGATATCGTACCCATTTCTATACTACCATATAGAATGGCTCCAGCTGAGCTGAAGGAGCTTAAGGAACAGTTGGAAGAGCTATTAGAGAAGGGGTATATAAGGCTAAGTTCATCACCATAGGGAGCGCCTGTTCTGTTTGTTAAGAAGAAGGATGGGACATGGCATATGTGTATTGATTATCGGAGACTCAACAAGGTGACCATTAAGAACAAGTATCCTCTGCCAAGAATTGATGATTTGTTCTGCCAGTTGTAGTGGGCACGTGCATTTTCTAAAATTAATCTCAGGCCAGGCTATCGTCAACTCAAAATCAAAGAGTCTAATGTAAATAAGACGACCTTTAGGACTCGTTATGAGCATTACAAGTTCCTAGTTATGCCATTTGGATTGACCAATGCTTCAGCTATAATTATGGATCTCATAAATAGGGTCTTCAGGGAGTATCTGGATCAATTTGTCATTATATTTATAGATGACATTCTAGTTTATTCCAAGAGCGAATAAGAACATGAGAAACATCTCAGGATAGTATTGCAAAAACTGAGGGAGAAGGAGCTTTATGCCAAATTTAGTAAATGTGAATTTTGGCTTCATGAAGTAGTATTCCTTGGACATGTCTCGAAGGATGGGGTACATGTTGATTTGAGAAAAATTGAAGCAGTGGTGAATTGACATGCACCAAAAACAATGGCAGAAGTGAGGAGTTTTCTAGGTCTGGCAGGGTATTATAGGAGGTTTGTGGAAGGATTTTTTATGATAGCTGCTCCACTGACCCAGTTATTCAGGAAGAATCAGAAGTTCATCTGGAGTAATAAATGCTTTTTTACATGGTTTTATTGATAAGGAAGTGTATATGTTGCCTCTGGATGGGTATACTAAGGCTAGTCCTCATGAAGTTTGCAAATTAAAACAGTCTTTGTATGGCAGGAAGCAAGCCTCGTGTCAATGGAATTGTGAGTTTACTAAGCATTTGCTTTCCTATGGTTTTATACAGTCTCCACATGATCATTGCTTGTTTGTTAAATCCACTGGTTCTACATTTGTTGCCCTACTAATATATGTGGATGATATTTTATTGATTGGTCCTTCTGAAGTTATTTTGGGAGATGTTACAAATTTTCTGAATTCTGTGTTTACTCTTAAAGATCTTGGTTCTGTTAAGTATTTCCTCGGTTTGGAAATACCTCGGTCATCTACTGGTTTGTATGTGAATCAGCGGAAGTATATTTTGGATCTGTTGATTGAGTCAGGGTTGACTGGTGCAAAACCAGTTTCTACACCCTTACCTAAGGGTTTGAAACTAACAACTGAATTTAGGTCCTTGCTAGAGGATTGTGGGCGGTATCGTAGGTTGATTGGTAGGCTTTTATATTTGGGTTTTATGAGGCCTAACATTGCCTTTGCTGTCCAACAGTTGAATCAGTTTGTTACTACTCCTTGTAAGGGTCATCGGGTTGTAGCTCTTCATTTGCTAAAATATTTGAAGGGTGTCCTTCTACGGGGTTATTTTTTCCTACATCTTCCAATTCTACTGACCCTTCTCCTTGTTCTATTGTTGCTTATTGTGATGCTGATTGGAGCTCATGTTTAACCACTCGGCGGTCTATTTCTAGTTTTTGTGTATTTCTGGGTTCTTCTTTAGTCTCTTGGAAGACTAAAAAAACAGCCCAGCATCTCTCGTTCTTCTGCTGAAGCGAAGTATCGGAGTATGGCCTCCACTGTGTGTGAATTGTTATGGTTTTCTTATCTGTTACGTGATTTGCAGATTTTCTTTATCTCTCATATTCCTTTATAGTGTGATAATAAAGCGGCTCTTCATATTACTGCTAATTCGGTCTTTCATGAGCGCATCAAACATCTTGACATTAATTGTCATGTGGTTCGTGATCAGTATAAGTTGGGTTTTGTTGCTCCTACTCGTGTTTCTTCTAAGGCTCAGTTGGCATATTTGTTCACCAAGGTTTTGGCTGCTCCTTTGTTTGATTCTCTTTTGTCCAAGTTGGGTTTAATTGATGTCCACCATCCTCCAACTTGAAGGGGGGATGTTAAGTTATATGTACTGTTGTTGTTTTATTTAATGTACACAATGTCGTTTCTTGTAAATACTCTGTAGTTTTGTAAGTTTTGTAACAGCTAGTCTTAGTTTTATTGTTGTTTTGTATATAGTAAAATCTAACCCTTTGTAAACACTTACAACTGAATAATAAAGTGGTCAATTCTATTTACTTCGGTTTTCTCTTGAAGCTTCGGTTCACAATATATGTATTGTGACTTATGAGGAATGGACACCAATATACGTATTATAGATGTTACTTCTTTCCTTTAACTAATTGGCATGTTTAATATTGTTGGATGACCTTAGTCACATCCATCTTCAAGGAAGAAAATTAAAGGTTATATTCAAAAACTACTATGGTTGCATCTCTTTTGAAATGTCTAATAAGATCCTTATTAGACACATCAAGGATCTTATCTTAATTCTAAAGGAAAAAAGGATTGCTAATTTTAAAGAGAATTTACCACAACTTAAAATTTATTATTTTGCTTCGGTTAATTTTTTACTGAAAGAAGTAATTCAATATTAATTAATTATAGGGGTAATTACCGAGAAATTATAAACCTTATTAAATTTTGTAATTATAAACTAAAATTTAAAAAATAATAATAAAATGTTCATTTTTAAATTTTTTAAAATATTCCACTATTAAACACTCTGATAATGGAATTGACGTGACTTGTTATAATTTCTATTAATTGTACATGATCAGTAATTAATTTATTTAATTTTAAAATAATGAATTAGAAAAAAACTAAAGTCCTTTTGTTACTTTGACTGTCAAAATTTTTCTTATTCTATTCGGAATGGTGGTTTTGCTTTATCATTAATTATATTCATTCATCTGCTCCATGGCAATTTCTTTCTCTGCAGATGTTTTCAGGTCTACGGTTGGGTTTATGATATTCACTTCCTTTCTCGATTCATGGGCTTTGACGTTTGCTACTGGAGGAGAGCATCTATTCGGCCCTGTTTGGAATAAGCTAGTGATGTACAATGTTGGTAACATATTAGGCTTAATAGGTTTGATATCGTGTGTCATGAGTGGTAGTGGTATTGCCCTTTAATTTCACATTGATGTGATGTTTCTTCTAGGAGTCATCTGGTTTCATTTGCTCATTTGATGGTGGATATCTGCTGTTACTCTTTTTTAAATAGGAACCATAATAGTTAGAAGAAGAAGAAGTGTGTAAGGTGGAATTGAAAAGAACAAAAGTTTTCTTGAAGGGAATGGTGCACACAATGTGTTCAAAATTTAGATACCATTTTCCAGCACTTTGATGAGCTAGCTTCGTTGATTTTCATTTAAAACATTATCACCTGGAATGGGGTGGATCGGTTTGGCTTAGCTTTACTGGTAGTCTGGAATTTTTCCAGCATTGGTAGTCTTAGAGGTCAGCTTATTCTTCTGCAAGCACCAAGCTGATCCATGTTTAAGTGCATTGGTGTGTTTCTGAGATTATTTATGAGTTGTATTTTGCAGCAAACTCCATTTGTTGTCATGCTAGAGTGAATCGACAGCCATTTTCCGCTTAAACTGAGACTTCTTCCATTTGAAGAGCTGTTCAGCTTCAGTAGGAAGTCTGAGGTAAACTGAGACTCACCCAGTCTCTCTGCATGAAAATATCGTTCTAGAACCAGAAAGGAAAACAGTGAACCTTAAATACAGCAAACAGCGTAGTATAAATATAAGCAGTAGACCTAAACGCAGTAGCTTCAAGGCAGATTGAGATGGCTACAACAATCCCCAATAGCTGCACTATTCGTACTTTCACATGCATTGGTGGCGTAGATTCTCCTGCTTTCACCTAAAGTTCTCTTCTAGCTCATATAAACAATATATAACAGTTTCTCATTTCTTTAATGGAGAGGTTAAGAAATAAAGAAGAGACAGCACTCATAACTTACAAATAGAGGTCAACTGGGAAAGAAAAGTTGTCGGCAGAAGCGGAGAGAAGGATGGGAAAAAATGGGTACAAGGTGGCTGCGTTTCCGCGTGACAGAACAGGAGAGGTCATTCCAAAAATTGGAAGAAAAGAACATTAAATTTATTTTTCTTTTAAATTTATTGTTTTAATATTAAATAAATTAATTACTTACGTAGACAATTAATTCTATTTAAGATTCACGTAAAATTATAATTACAAAATTTAATAAAGTTTGAGATTTTTTTATAATTAATTAATAAATATGCCTTTAGTTCTGGCGAGCATGAGGTGTATATCTTCAATGCTTATATATAATATGTATGGTAATTTAAATACTTTTTAAATTGGGAACCACAAAATAGGAAGGCAATTGGAATAGTACATTTCATCGAATGATTAATATGAGTAATTATATATTTAACATTCACCTTATTTTAGTTTACTTATTCTTTATATATATATATATATAGAGAGAGAGAGAGAGAGAGAGAGATGAGATCAGAGTGATTTTTTAAGAGAATTGACGATACCATGGGATTATTCAACAAGTTAAGATAACACTGTTAATCCTCTTAAGGAAATAGTCTTAATAATAAGACTCCACTCGTTATGATTAGTAAAGCCTAAGCCTATAAACTTTAAGATGACTTTGACAAATCCTTATGTTAGAATCAGAGTACTCTCTTATATTCCTGTCTACATATCTAAAAATTAATATAATTGCATCAATCATAAAAACACTAATGTTTAAGAAATTTTCATAGGCTTCGATAGGCCAACCAAAGTTTGTTATTAAACATTAATCTTAAGGTCATTTTCTAAGTTTTAATAGCTAATATGAAATCATTTTTCATCATAAAAAATAATTCAATCATGCTAAAACTTAAAGAGATTCTCAAAACTACATCTAAAAGTTTAATGCATAGGTCAATTATTGATAGTATCTTTTTCCAAAGTTTGAGAATGGATAAGTAATTATAAAAGTCCTTTAATAGAAAAGGGTATACACCAAAAGAATTATAAGATCAAAGAACATAAATATTTATATTTAAATGTAGTTAAGGCAAGAAAAATTTAAATGAAAGATTAAAATGGGAAGGATACGAAAATAGATGACAAAGACCATACAAGTCCTATAACAAAAATCCATAAATAGTTTAAAGTTGTAATTCAACCTTCATTAGCAAAGCTCAAAAGAACTTACTCTATTAAACAATAGTAGAATGCAATCTTAAAGTACATATGAAAAACTATAGATTTATCTAAGTATTTACATATTTTACAAAGATGTGAAGTGTGCCATAAAATAGTGTTAATATTTCTAATGGATAATTAAAAGTTTATTAAAGCTAGATATCTTGATGAAAACATTAAAGTCAAAAAGTATATAAAAAAAAAGAAGAACAAAGATTTAAAGAAGGGATCAAGCATAAGCTCTAAGATCAAGTTTAGAAGGAGGATTAGTAAAATAATTGAGGCCCATTCGGTTCCACTTGTATTTTTCTGTTGTAATTTTTAGTTTTTAGTTTACGTTTTTTCATTAAAAACAAAAACTTATTTGGTTGAGATTTCTAATATAAAAACTGAAAATAAAAACCTGTTTAGTTTAAATTTGTAATTAAAAAACTAAAAGCAAAAACATGTTTGGTTTTATCATCTTGTTTCCTTTTTTAATTAAACTCTTATGTTAATTATTTAAATATATTATAATATTTTTAAATTAATTAGTTATTATTATGGTTAGAAATAAAATATATGCATGTTTATATAATTAAAGAAATTTGCACATTAATTGTATATAATAAAATTATATAAATTATATAATTGCATTAAGTCATTTTAATTAATAAAAGATGTCCATCATATTATAATTCTTCAAAACACAATAGTACTATCATTTACAAAAAAAAAATCAATTAGAACTAATATAATCATTCCATATTTGTCTAGAAATTTTATCTCACTTCTAAGATATACTTCAAAGTTGTAATAGAGTGATATTATACTTCACTTAAGAACTATCATCTTTATTTTTATTTTCCCTAATTTATTCTTATTTTTTATCATAATTGTCAAATAATTCATCATTTTGTTCATACATTCTAATATAATTATGTATAACATAACAAGCAATAACGATGTTTTTATTTTTTCATATCATAACTCGATATAATTGAAAATATAAGAAATCTTACTTTTAGAATGCCAAAACATCTTTCAATAACATTTCTTAATAAAGAATGCACGTAGTTAACCAATTTCGGTGGATCTTGAGGTCTTTTACTTTCTCGATAATCTGGCAAATGATATCTCTCACCTCAGTATGGTGAAAAAAGTCTAGGTATATTGGTGTAGCCTGAATCAAGCAAATAGAACTTACCTAGCATATAAAAAACATAATATTAACCAAAATTTATTAAAATTAATTATAATTACTATGTCTATTTATAATAATACCTTATAAAAGCATAGGAAATTGATTTATTAGATTTGTCACTTTTTCTAAAAGAAATCGAGAGTCATTTGTAGTACCTTCCCATCTAGCCTTTACATATGTAAAATGCATGTCAAATAAGCAACAACACATAATTTTTTGGGTTTGATTAGTTCTTTTACTCCTGTATGGTATTTGTTCATCAATTGGAACATGTGCGTCATTATGTGGACTATCTATTACTCCTATACAATCCTAAAAAAATAAAACTATACTACTAAAATAATTATTAATCATAAGGATATAATTAAAATAGCAATTAAATATATGAATGTATCTAAAAATATGGAAAGAATTTGAAATTATATCATCTTAAAAGGTCAATTGGTAAAGGATGGCAGAATAATGACTCTTTTTGCAAGACAATTAACTACATATAAGACTGCAAAAATACTTCGAAATTGTTCAAGTCGAATGTTGAAAGCATTTTGCATTAATTCTAATTGCCTCACTATACCCAATAGTGATCAAGAAAATTGTTACTTGTTCTTCTACAATCAAATTGTCTTGCTGCCTTTAAGCCTCATAAACTCTTCAACTCATTACATAAGCTCAAGAAAATTATCTTTCTTATTGTTAAATGTTCATAAATCCTTGTATGATTCCTATTCAAAAGATAAGTTCTACATGGTTGCTTTCGTAAATGAAAATGTTTGTTCTCCCCTCCAGCTAAAGAAATAATGATTACTATCATCAGTTCTTCATTAGAATTTGATTCAAAATCTTATAAGGAATTTATCTATCTACAATACCAACATTAAATAATCAATAAAACATTAATTCAAAATGTTTAATCAAATATAGAGTTGAAATATTCATACAAAATATAGACTTAAAATTCAGTCAAACATTCATACAAAACACAAATTTAAAATGTTCAAACTATGGAATAGTTCTTAATATACATATAAGTGTCAGATTAATAAGAATTTGATATGTAATAATATGAAATTATAACTAAAGCGACATAATCCAATCTAACTTCTTTGCATATGTTATCTTTATAAAAATATCCCTATAAAGTGGAGAATCGTATAAAGCCTTGACAATTGTTTCATATTACACACCCTCAACACCCAATTTATCTAAAGAATTCAGATATTCTATCATTATATTAGAATCTTGATCAATTGATGAAGCTTCAAATCCATTCTCTATAGTAGATGATGTTATAGTCAATTTTTTCTTATGTATTTCCTTCTTCCTTTTTAATTGTTCACCAATTATAATCAAGACCTCTTCTACAATATTAGAACGTGTTTTCTTTGCCTTCCTATTCTTAGGACATTTCTTTTTCTTAGATGGAGAAATTATATCTTGATCTCCTTTTTCAGTATACAAGCAATCTTCCTCAACATCAATTCTATGTTACTCTTCTATACTATTCAAAGGAGATTTACTTTAAGTGTGTGTATATAAACTAATTGTAGTAGTATCTCCAAAAATATGACATAAGTCTGAAAACTCCTTACATTTATTTTTTTAACCTATGAACCATTTTATGCACTTATAATGATGAAAGGAAACATGAGAACAAATATTATATAATATGATATATCAATTAAACAAAGACATATTTTAACTTAAATAGGTTTTCCCAACATTCATTTATCGCATTAACTTCACTGGTAAAGGAGTTGTAACCAATTCCTATTTTTCTAAGTAAGTTCCTGAAATTCTTCAATCTACTCCTTAATCCATTATACTTATTCTTTAATTGAACATTAGTATACTCCTTATTGAATTTTTTAAAAGACGTCTTAATATTCTTCCAACCAGATTTGGAAAGGGTAGTAGTTGTTCGATTTCCCTTCTTTATTTATTCATCCATCAATGATATTAAATACATATCTATGATATCATTCCATACTCCATCCTTTTCATTTATTTCCACACAATCATTAAAATCATTCACATTATTCAAAGCTTCCATCACTAAATGTAATTACATATAAATGACATCATTCACAACAATTTCTACAAAGTATTAAAGGCTAAACATGATTCAAAATAATCATGAGACAACCATACTCTAATAAATGGATGAAAATGATATAAGAGTTGAAGTGAAAAATTAAATGGAAGTAAATTGTTGCATAAAGAAATAAGAAAGAAATAGGGGAAAATGCCACCCCTATGCCAATTGAAGATTCAATATGCTTCTCAAGATAAATATTTTAATTATGTAAACCAAATTCTAGAGAGTAAATAGAAGATAATAAGAGCTTTTTGGAATCCACTTCTTATCATAAATTATATGAAGTGACTAGGAGATAGTTGTTTCGAAATCTCTCGATCTTTTCCTGAAGTTTTACACTTAAGCATTTCATTTATATTTTAGTTATGTTTAACGTTAGGATAATTAGAGTTTCACAATTAGAAAACAAGTAACTAATAAGTTTGATTGTTAGTCAAGAAGATATTTCAATAGACATAAGATTCACAATATGACAAATAAAATTTGAGTGAATTCATTTAGCTAAAGGGGCCATAATGTGACTCCATGTATCGAGATTTTAATACTCTTATTATACCAATATACCAAAAGAAAAAGTTAATGATAAATAAAATTAGAATTAGAATTAGACTTTCTACATTAATATAAGAAAGGCCAAACAGCATATTGTTGATTAAAATTTTAAGAAGTTTCTATAAAATGCATTTTGTGATATATAAATTGTTAATGACAAATAGCAAATTGAGAGACAAATTCGATTAGAGATCCTTAATAAAAAAATAAAATTCTAACCACTTTGTAAGTAATTATATGTATGAAACGTTCTGCTAGAAAACCTCACTCCAGTATACAAATAAAGTGGTTTAATCACTTCCTGCAATTACCTTCATCTTACTCCCCGTATTTGTTTTAAAATAAGATCATTTTCTTTTAAGGCTAGAAAAGCATTTTTGATAGCATAAGAAAGTAATTGTACTCTAAATATGTCATTTCCAATATTACTTCATTGGAAATATTGGAAATGATTTGTAGAGGGACAAATGCACACGTTAAAGTTCACATTAAAAACTTCCCTTTTTACTCCAGAAAACAAAGAGGTTTAAAAAGAGTTGTAGTAAAAAGGAATAAAATTAGTCCCAAACTTGTTTACTTCTTCAATCCTATAATCCTTCAAGTGTCATTTTCTCACACATACTCATATAAAAGAAATAACCGTTTATTTCGTACCTTGTCATTTCTTCTCTCTGTCTTTCACTTTATTCAATCTCAAATTTCTGCAGTCACTACCTCTCAACTTCAAACTAAACTATAGACCTCAAAGATTAGACTCAGAAATCTAACCTCAAATCTTTTCAAACGAATATCACTCCTCATGCTTTTTCTCTCTGTAACTCACTATTTCTTTGTTCCTGTTGCTCTTATTGCACTAGTATCAGAAGAGTAGGACTAACAATCTATATAAGAGCCTATACCTTTTAAAGAATAGAGGATCCTTGTTAGAGCCTATACCTTTTAAAGAATAGAGGATCCTTGTTAAATTGGACAAAATTTTTTAGTTTTTTTGTTCGTAAAGTTTTCTACTTCTCATAATCCATATTACACTTCTAAAATTCCTTGAAAACAACAAGTAAAAAATATAATAACATTAAGAAAAACATAGTAGTTAAGTTATAACTCAAATATTTAACTAGAGTTTAATTAAATACAAGTAGTGAGTTTTTGAGGAAAATTAGAATTACACAAAAGTACTTCAATTATTGTCAAGAGCTGACACAAGTGGCTTCTCCCAAAGACAAGCTAAAGAAGGGAAAATTTATGTTGTGGTTTTATTTCACCCTAAGTGAAATGGTTGTGGGAAATGTTAGGATATACATAAATAATATGTAAAATACCCTTTTGACATAAAACATACCTATAGAAAGATGAAGACTACAGTAAAGCCAATTAAAACAATTGTAGTAGAGTTCAAAAGACAAATGAAAATATACTTTACACCCAGTCACTGATGCGAGCTCTAGAACTTATGCTACCCACAGAAAGATACGAACATATTCCACCCAAAAATATGCTCGTATTAAGAAACAAGAAAAATGTATACCTCAAATGGAGAAAACAAAGCATGCTCACTTAATAAAAGCGGTGAAGGCAGAACGAGGCTAAAAAAACTCAAGAGACAAAGAGGGCAAGGTTTTTTTTTAAAGAACACATAAGATGCACAGGCAAAGATTTTCTAATGATTCAGATTAATTTCGCTTTCTGCACAAGAAAAAAGAAAATGGATGTGGTGTTGTTTTTACTACAAAAAATCATGTTTTAAAAACACCAAAAATGTCTTATTTATGTTTTGTAAAATTATTTTCGCTTTTTATTTTAAAAACAAAAAATGGCAACAATACTCAAACAAACACATTTTAATAGGTTGTTTCTTTTTCTTTTTTTAATAAAAACTACAACAAGAAATGAAAGAAAAAATAGAATCAAACAAGCCCTTAGCATTTTTATATGTATATTATATGCGACTACAAAAAGTTTGCCTTTTATTAAGATGCACAAAAAATTATATTCAAATTAGTAAAAGAATAATCTTCCAAAATAAAAGAATATCTTCAAGATATTGAAATGCTTTAATATGATATATTAGTGATATTAACCACAATTAATTCTTTAGTTTGGAGAATTTTGGTGAAGAATGAAAATGTTGGCAAAATCTGAATGCATGTACAATTATTTTAATGTGCAATATCATTAGTATCATGTATGTGTATGTCACATTATGCATAAGCATAAATTATGCTTCCTAATTTCTCTTTAATCTCAAATAAACACCATTTTAAGCTAAATTTAGGTAACAGAATGTTATACCAATACTCTAATAAAATTTGTAAAACTTCAATAATCACAAAAATGAAATAAGTACAACTTAACCTACCCATAGCTTATCTAGGTTAGTAAAACCAAAACCTAGTTTAGAAATCCTAAAAATCAAGATGGGTTCTCTTCTTTCTTCCAACACCATTTAATCCCTTTTCTAACGAAACAAGAAGTAAAATAATGGTGTTTACCTTAACAAGATGATTTCCTATTCTTTTTCTTCTTCTTTCTTTCTCTCCCACGAATTTCTCTTCTTCTTCCCTAGCTTCTACGATTTTTCTTCTTGTTTTCTCTTCTCTCACAGGTTTCTTCTTTCTCTCCTCTCTTCCACGACATTTCTCTCTTGTCTCTTCTTAATTCAAGAATACATTTTTATTAGTCTTCCAATTATGCCCTTCTTTAGTTTAGTCTTTCCAAATTTACCCTTCCTTCACTTAATCTAATGCCCATTAACTCCTTAGTCCATTAATACCATACTATACTCCAATTTAATTCTAACATTTCCATTCAAAATTATAATTTCTACTTATGCCCACTAAATTAATGGACTCAATTATAAAATAAACAAACAAATCATAAATGAATAATTAAATAAATAATAAATAATTTGGAAAAAATTCGGGGTCCAACATGATAGTTTGTACTATTATCGCTTTTATGTAAAGGTCTAATTGCATATATTATGTATTCAGCCTAAAGGTGTTTCATAATACATGTGATCAGATTTTCAGTAAAGATACTATTTAATGACTTTGAGTGTCGTTGTTATCCTATATTTATGCTAATTGAAACATTGCTATTTTGTAGTCACCTTTTCAGTCAACAAAATCAATATCACTATTGAAACCCTGAACGGTTTCAATAAAAGAAGTGGATGGAGGATGTATTGAATGCTATAGGGATAGATGAGATTGATATGGCCATACGGACGGATAGCCATCTTTACCTCATTTATGAGCTCGAGAGTTCACAAAACAACCTCTGAAACCTGGGATCAGTTTAGCATATTATATCTAATGATCATTAAGAGATCCATACCTGACCATCTGCTAAGTGGACTTGCAGACACAGATATAGCGAAAGAGTTTCTTGATAATGTCTCCTATAGGTACACAGTCTCACCTAATGTTGAGACAAGTTTCTTGATGAAAGAATTATTCTTCATAAGGTATATAAAAGAAAGGGGAGTAATGGGGTACATATCAAGAATGATTCATCTTCATAGTAGACTAAAGATTCTAAACATTCCTCTTCCTGATGTCTTCATTGTTCACCAGACTCTGAACACACTCCCTCTAGATTTTAGTATTATGGTGATGACATATTATTCGCAGGATGAGGGATGAGACTTCAATGCTTTAATTGCCCATTGTGTTGATGAGGAGGAGAAGCTTAAGTTTGATACTTCTATAACCCTTAAAATGATTAGAGGGAAAGAAAAGATGAAGCCTGCTAAAATCAAAGGTAGAAAGACTAAATCTTCTCCACATGCTGATGATGGTCAATCCATAAAGAAGCCAGTAATATAAGGCCTAGAAAGAAAGACTGTGACTATCAAGTAACTCTTTGGCTTATCAATTTTATAAATCTAATTTGTGATAGTCGCATTAAGTACTTAGTGGCTATATAGTGGAGCATCTGATTAAGGTGCTTCCATAATGCAAGGGTTCATATCCAAGATAAAGCTAAATAAAGAGAAGGAGGAATTGATGGTTCACAGCAATGAAGAAGTATAAGTAATATCTATGGGGAATGTATGTACTGAACCTTGTAGTAAGGTTCATTTGGGTTTTACACGACACATTTTATATGTGATCGTTTAATTAATTTTAGACAAAGAGGGTTAAAGTTTTGTGTTTAATGCTTCTGTTATACAGTTGTTATGTAATGCAAAACATAATGGTACAACTTTTTTGTCATATGGTTTGTATAGAATGTATCTTACCCCAAATTAGATAAATGCTTCTTCGTATCTTGCTAAACAATTCATGAAATGAAGGACCTTGATGAATAAGAAGTCATACATGGTATGACATAAAAGTTTAAGCCACATTTCTAGAGCTAAAGTTGAGAGATTGATCAAGAAAAGCATTTCTCAATTCTAGATTATGATTATTTAGGAACATGTGCTGACTATTGTAGTGGTAAGTTGACTAATAAGGACATTGAGGTCAACTCATGCTTTTGACTTGTTAAGTCTAATACATAAAGATATGGGTAGACCTTATACAGTTGCATTGTGCAATTTTAAATATATTCTGACATTTGTTGATGATTATTCCCATTACAGTTATGTGTTCTTACTTAAAAACTGAAGGTTAAGAACAAATTGGAAAAATTCATCAAGATAGTCAAATTTGACCATGGAGGAGAATATCATAGCAAACATGGTGTTTCATGACTTTAAAAGGTCCGTTTGCCAGATATTTAGAATCAGTTAGAATAGTGACTTAATTCACTATACCGAGTAGTTCTGAGCAAAATAGTGTGTTGTCGAAAGACATCACTACACCTTAAAGGATTTGAAAAAGTCAATGCAGAATAGGGCTATTCTACCTAATTATCTAGAAGTGTGGAAACTCAACCTTACACACATTCGTGTATGGGGCTGCCCTACTGAGGTAGTATAATCCTTATAAAGATAAATTGCATGCTTGTTCTGCTTATTGCTGTTTAGTAAGATATCTAGACCATTTTAGGGCTACGTCTTTTACTGTATAGAAGAAGGGACCGAAATAGTGGAATAACAAGCAACTAAGTTTGTGGAATACAATGTATATGATGAGGGTGGACTCTTTGACCCTTCGGATGATAGCAGGGTTGTAGCGACCCAAACTTTGTGTACCGGGGCCTCCCCCCTCGGTACCTCAAGAGGCCCGCGACCGCTACCGGGGTTTTTCCCCTCGGTATTGTCCTCTTTGGTTCTTGGGTGAGCCATGACTCGAACCCAAGACCTCAAGGTTTTGTTCCACTTTGCGTGGACGCCTCTCACCATTGAGCCAGTAATGTGGGACCCCACACCCCACCCCCCACCCGTAGGTGTTTGCGGGTTTTACCGCGGCGGGTGTTTACAGGTTTTACTGCGACGTGTGTTTGCGGGTTTTACCGCGGCATCCCACTTTAATCAGTATTGTCCTCTTTGGTCAAGGGTGA
>JANIJH010000008.1:38711551-38739713 GCA_024520975.1 Erythroxylum areolatum | reverse complement strand
ATAGCGATCGTGGAGTGCCAGATGAGAACGGGATCAGTTGCGTCTGCATTAGAGTGAAGACTTTGCTTATATGTTTTTGTGTATTTTATATGAGGACCCTCATGGTCATTGTATCTACCAGATTGGATATGTAATCTATTTTTCCGCAACATACATATATGTAAGTGTATTATTGTTTCAAAACAAAATTTTTGTACTGTGTTTTAATTGAGTGATGTATCATTCCATCCTCGCAGGGCGCGGATTCGGATATCACCATTGATATCGGGTCCGGGTCTTACGGGAGTGGGATGTTACACATACCATTCTTATAGAGTATATACCTATCATATTAGAGTATATCTGAGCACATACCCTACGCTAATGGCATGCTAAAGCAATCACATTATCTTTTTATAGCATCACACGTATCAAAAGATCTTCAAAAGATCAAGCACTCTCATTTCATTCACAAACATAACATTCATTATGTCATTACAATTTATAACTCATATATAAACATTACATATTATGTGAGAGTTTACTGTAGTGACCCGAACTTTGTGTACCGGCCCCCCCCTCGGTACCTCAAGAGGCCCACGACCGCTACTAGCTCAATGGTGAGAGGCGTGTTCTTAAAGAACAACAAACCCTTGAGGTCTTGGGTTCGAGTCGTGGACTCACCTAAGAACCAAAGAGGACAATACCGAGGGGAAAAACCCCGGTAGCGGTTGCGGGCCTCTTGAGGTATCGAGGGGGGAGGCCCCGGTACACAAAGTTCGGGTCGCTACAAAGGTGGATACTACAGTCATTATATACCCACCACTTATACAGTTAGATTCGGCAAATCTACATATTTGTACCGTGTCTGTGTAGGAATAGGAATCTATACCTGTACATATAGTGGTTCCTGGGGGTACAAGATCTAACGCAGGTAGGTAAATCCACTAGAGTGAGATGACCTGTTATCCCGTCTGATTGCATAGTCTATCAAGTGTACAGGACTATGCTATTAGACATATTACAGATCCAGTTACTTTTATAAAAGCTCTTTTTAGAACCGATGCGGATGTGTGGTGGGATGCAATGAATGACAAGATGCAATCCACGAAGCATAATAAGGTTTGAGAGCCATTTGATTTGCATTAGAACTACAAACCTGTCAGTTGTAAATGAAGTTTTAAGACCTAGAGGATTTCAAGATAAATTTTAGCAGTTTATGGGCTCACTCAATTGCCTAATGATTCACTCGGAAAGAAATGTTGACTTTATGTTACCTTTTCTCTCGCATCCTCGTAAGGTATATTTTGACTGATTAAGGCAATTGTAGCTCATGATGATATAGAGTTACATCAGATGGCTGTCAAAACTTCTTTCCTGAGTAAAGAGCTTTATGAAGTGGTCTATATGGTATAACCTGAAGGATTTCATGATCCAGATGGAACTGACATGATTTGTGCATTATGCAGATCAATATATGGTTTACATCAAACCTTTTCACAGTGATACCTTACAGTTGATGAGGTTATGACCTCTTTCGGCTTCACGGAAAATAAAATTAAAAGATGCTTATACTATGAGGCCAAAGGGAGCAAAATTATCTTCATATTACTGCACGTGGATGATATATTACTCACATCAAATTACCTAACTATGTTGTATAAGGTTAAGCAAGTTTTGGTCAAGAACTTTGACATGAAGGACCTTGGTGCAACATCTTTTGTCCTAAATATTCAAATTCACCAAGACAGATCTCAACACTCATCAAACCTCTCATACAATGCATACATTGAGTATGTGTTACAAAGGTTTAATACGGTTAATTGTAAATTGTCGTAGCACCTATCTCTCATAGTAAGAGATAATATTTGGTATAGTATCCAAAGAATAAAGTAAAGAGAGAGGTTATGAGGATTGTTTCGTATTCTATTAGGTTATGTACTAGGCAGGACATTGCATTCACCATTTGACTGTTTGGTTAACATCTAGTTAACCCAGGTGTAGACCATTGAAATGCAGTCAAGCAAGTGTTGAGATACTAAAGGAAATGAAGGATTATATGTTGGCATATAGAAAATCAACAGACTAAACCTTGTAGGGAATTCTGATTCAAATTTTAGCCATGTGTCTGGATGATCAAAAGTCCACTTAAGGTTACAATTTTAAGTTTGCAGATGGTATAATATTGTGGAAGTGTGTAAAGTAGACACAGGTAACATCTTCAACTATGCATGCAGAGTGCATGCTAAGGACTACTTCACAGACTGTTTAGCTTAGAAACTTAATTTTTAAGTTGTCTATGGTTAATTTAGTGGCTAGACCCATTTGGTTGTACTATGGTAATCTTCTTGCCATGTTGTTTAATGAAAACAAAGAATATCACAAGGTCTTAGCATTTAAAATTCAATTATTTGGTCATAAAGATGTTGATATAAAAAGGTCACATTAAGGCTTTGAGCATTTAAAGATTGAGGAAAGGTTAGTCGATCCTTTAACTAAAGGAATTCACCCACTTGTGTTTGTGACATAAGTACACAGTATGGGTGTTTTGACATCCTTAAATACTGTTAGTTAGCGGATCTTTATGTTTACTCCATGTACATTTGTACATTTTGATGTATTATGATAGTATGATGGTTCATTAATAGATATGATCATCATTTATCCTTAGTAATACATGTTATCATACATTGTGATAAGATACATGAAAGTCTCAAGATTTGTGTTGATCGTAAGCATTTAAAGGTCATTAGGCATATATACAAATTGACTTTGTAGTTATGTCATTTAGACATGTACAGTTTTAAACAGATATCCATGAAGTTTGACATGACATAGGGGGATATAAATTTTTAATCCCATAAAGGTTCTCTAATGCAGTTTAGCATTTAGTTGGAGAACATAAAGGTTTTCTCTAATGTTATTTAGCATTTAGTGAGAGAAAATAAGCTTTTTTTAATGCTATTTAGCATTCGGTGAGAGAAAACAGGATTTTTCTAATGCATTTTAGCATATGCAGTTTAGGATAAAGTTGGAGAAATCGAGACCTACAAACGAAAATGATATAATTTAGATCATAAAGGTACAATCCTAGTTTGCCACACTTCACTTTTCCATTCATGTTAGTGAGGCATTAGGTATACGTGATTATATTGGATCTATGTCGCGTATGACACATGCTTTTGATACTTTTCGAAATCAAACGCCTTGCAGGATGGAATGATGGACTTTCATTATCTTTGCATCAAATATTTTGTTTTTAAAACCTAGTCGACTAATATAGTAAGATGACTTAATTGATTTTTTAAAATGTATTTAAACTAGAGTCAAAACTATAATTAATACTTGTCCAAGGGGGAAAATGTTGAACTTTTTTGCCCTTTCTCATAAAGTTGGACAACTATTAATTACATTTTTCAAAATTTTAATAACTTATCAGTTAAGTTACATAATTTGATCTAGATAAAGATAATAAAGTGGCCCAATAAATGATCTAAATCAATGAATCGAAGTTCATATAGAAAATATGATCCTGATTAGTATGGATTGGACCCATATCGGCTTTGTGATATGGAAGCCCGATATGGAAGCTATATATAAAGGTTAAGGTCTCCTGTAATTATTCATATAATCAATTGTAAGCATAAGGATTCTCTGACCCGTTAAGAGAGCTTAAGTTCTCAGAAAATTATAAAAATACCCTACTCGCATCCCAAAGAGTAATTCTCGTAAAAATGGCAGTAGATTCGTGCTCGTTTCTACTTTGAAAAGCTTGTTTGAAGTTACAGAGATTGAAATTAGGTATTTTTTTTCATTTCTTCGTTTCTTGCCCTTTCACGTTCAATCTGAGATATGTAACTAAGGTATCGCTACGTATTACATAAAAAACCCTATTGCCCAAGGAATACTAATTGTTAATGATTGGTTTTGTTTAGCAGTGATCTTAATAACTCTACTAACAAAAACAACAAAGAATACACTTATGGATATAGGTGAATTTTGAAAATGACATAAGTACTTACTTAAAGACAATTTGAGCTGTTTTTTTTTATTTTTTAAATTTAAAATCCAAAGAACAAGGTTGTTTTACATAAAATAATATTACATAAAATAATATCATTTTTCTAAAAAGTTTTAGGCTAGGTAGAGCAGTTCGAACTCAAGCCTGATCAAACTAGACCAAAACTGTGTAATTTCGAGCCAAGTAATCTGAGCCAAAGCTTGACCCGAAGTTTGATCAAACTAGAACAAACTTGTTGATTTCGAGTCAGACCAGATCCGAGCTTATTTGCCAAACCTAACCTTAGCTAATCTTGCTAGTAGATTAATGTGCGAGAGTGAAGATGAGAGAAAACTTTTAGACAAATGGGAGGTAGTATCAAGGAGTTAAAGAAAAGCATTTAAAAACTAAAATTTACTTTTTAAATTGAAAAAATTATTTTTTTCAATTTATACTTTTTAGCGATTTATAGATTAACTAACATTAATAAACTAAATAAAATCTTGAATTTTAAAAATAATTAACACTATATAAATTAGTAATTAGTGCCCTATATGTGACTAAAAAATTATAAATTATTATTATAAAAAGAAATTTTCATATAAAACTATGCTTTGATAGCATTTATCAAGAAAATATTTACTAAAACTTTTAAAGTATCTTTCACAATCTGTGATAAATTTTAAAGGAGATTAAGTGTAACATAAAAGAGTTATCACTCTTATTGTGATAACTGGTAAAGTGCTAATGCTGATGACGTTAATGATATACATACTTTCAACATATTATATAATAAAGTTATGCTATAACCTTTAATTGTTTCCTCTTACACAATGGGTTCTAAAAATAAGCAAATGTGTAATGCAATCATACCTAAATGAATATAAGGATGATGTACTAAGATTAAGTAGAAATAGCTAGTGATGATTTTATTCCTTTTAAAAAACACGAGTGTTGTATTAGCAAGTATCCTTAGTCTTATACATCCAAAAGAAAGTGGGGATCGGAAAATCTGGTGAGGGATGTAGGCGGAAAGTAGAACTGCATATACTCACCGTGACCACTTTGACCTTCTTGTTGTCCGCAGCGATGACAAGGACAACGACATTGATATTCCTCCACTATCAATTTAAGTCATACCGTAGGTTACTCTGAACTTACGGATCGGTCAAACGCAAACCCTTCCCTATGTACAACTCTACTAGAATCTTGCAATCGTTTTTGCTATTAAATTTTTTTTAGCCTATAAGTTGCTTTAAAAGGGTCTTAATTATAAAAATAACGTCTTTAAGCTATTCATTCCTAAACTAATCCCCACTCGCACCGGGTTAGCCTGTAAGGGATAAAATACTGGCTAAACAGATTTTTTCATTCCCAAATTCGAACTCGAAACTTCTGATTAAAGGATGAGAGTGTTGAACCACTCACACCAACCTATTTGATTTTTCTATTAAATTTTTAATTGTCGCAGTATTTTATATATTTTAAAAAGCTTGTCGGAAGGTCAACAGTCCCTATTTATGGATCGTAGTTACATATACATAAAATAAAAGTCTATAAATATTAGATTAGGAACACAAACTGACTGGACAACAACCAATGTCACATGATTGAAAGCAAATAATGTACTCGGAACTTGTCTTCCACGTGGACCCCACTCTCTAATCACAATCACACCAAAATTCACCACTCCTCTTCCCACTCTCACACATAATGATGTGCATTACTTTCTTTGGAACCAAACATTCGGGTTTCTGTCGATTTCTCGGATTCCATACTTGCTCTCATCTGCTAACTTTAACAATAACAGGTACGTGTCATTGCACTCTCTGTGTCGCATTCTGGGTAGATTCCAATTCTAGTCTTAGGGTTGCTTCTTGGGGAATCGATGACGTTTGCCTTTTCAATCACTTAGCTTTGGTTTGTTTAGCTTAGCTTTGGATTGAGTGACTCGACACCCACATTTCCTTAGAAGCCAATGGCTGCAGCACTGGAGTGCTGGTCCAGTCGAGCCAGCACGGACGAGGACATGGTGGAGCAAGTCCTGATGCGAACCCAAGACCGATCGGAAACTAATTTACAGTCCGAAATCTCGTCCTCTTCGGCCAATGGTGTCTTGCCCAGCAGGGACACTGCACCGTCGTCGACGATGCAAAAGCGGTTCCAGAAGCTGAGCCGCAACGTGTCTGAGGCGATTGCGTCGCTTAAGAACTCTTTGAATCTCGACTCTGCTCGTGACCCTCAAATGAGTCGGCAACAAATGGTGTTGCAGCTACAGCAGCACCAGCACCAGCAACAACAACAAGGTAATGGTAATAAGGCTGAGAACTATAGGAAGGTTGTGTGGGCTAGCGTTGTTCGGAGCCTCACTCAATTGTATCCTGGAAGTCAGTTGCCAGAGAAGCTCGTGTCCAATATCAAGAAACATTATGATTCCTTTCCTCTCAGGTTTGGACGTTTTGAAACATTATTCTATTATTTTTGGATCTAGTTCTATTTGTTTGCGGTGAAAACGCAGAATCATGAATTTGTAATTACAAAGACATGAATTTTGTGTTGCGGGTCTATATTTACATAGTTATTGTTGCCATGGAGTTTCCATATATTTTTGTTTTATTAACGAGGTAGAAAGATGTTGTTTTGTACAGATTTATTGATATTATCCAAAAAAGATAAGAATCGTGCTTAAAATTGTTGCCTTTAATTGAACATCTTCTTTTCCATCACGAATTTTTGTTATCCATTAATTTATGTTCTCATCCATTTCTTTATTGGTGTTTTTGCTTCCATTTACAGTTACTCACAGGCAGGGTTTGACATGAAAGATGTGTTTCTACACATAAAGTTGATAGAACAAGCGTCAGTCGATGAGTCCCCAGCAATGGTGATCCAAGAAGTATCTAATGATGAAGTAGAAGGCTCTGTATTCAAACTCACATTTGCCTGCAATTCTTCCATTTCTTGGCCAGCCATGTCTGGCGCACTGGATAGTGCTTCCATGTGCTGCAAGAAGATACAGATCTTTGAGAAGAAGGGTTTTACTCTTGGGGTTGTTCATCTTTTAGCACAAGCAGGACAAGAGAACTTGTTCAAAGTCCGTATAGAAAATGCTCTGAAATCAGCTATGAAGAGGCCCAAACCCACCACGGTGAAGCTTCCTTTTAGCCTTTGTGGTTGTCAAGAAGAGAACACTAGATGGAGAGAACTTGGTGATTTTGAAGATGATCCTTCCGAACAAAGCTACAAGAATGGGATTGAGGATTCGAACATGAAGATTCAGGTTGAGATGCCGTTGCCCACTTCATCATTTGTTGTATCTGTTGATGAATGGCAAACGATCCAGTCAGGTGGAGAAGAAATCGCGAAATGGCTTTTAAACTCTGATCATCTTGAGTTTATTGATCAGGTCGGACCAAGTACTTTTAAGGGAGTTTACAAGGGAAGAAGGGTTGGAATTGAGAAGCTCAAAGGGTGTGACAAAGGGAATGCTTATGAGTTTGAACTCCACAGAGATCTTTTGGAGTTAATGACGTGTGGACATAAGAACATTTTGCAATTTTATGGCGTTTGTGTGGATGAGAATCATGGATTGTGTGTGGTGACCAAATTGATGGAAGGTGGGTCAGTTAGTGAGTTGATTCTGAGAAACAGGAAGCTTCAGATGAAGGAGATAGTAAGAATTGCTACAGATTTAGCTGAAGCAATTAAATTTGTAAATGATCATGATGTTGTGTATAGAGACCTTAACACCCAGAGAATTCTGCTGGACCGGCACGGGAATGCCTGTTTAGGGGATATGGGCATTGTCACTGCTTGTAAGATTTTGGGGGAGGCCGTGGAGTATGAAACTGATGGTTATCGATGGCTAGCTCCTGAGGTCTGTACTCTTTCCTTAGTCTCATTGTAGCATCTTCCACATGAATTTATATGTTGATAGATGAATTGACTTTGATCAGGAGTAAAGTTTTTCTCAATTATATATCTTGAAGTATCTGAATATAGGCACTGTTACATGCACATCAAAATCACAATCCTTATTTATTTTTAATGTCTATGGGAGCCTATTATACTTGCCATTCATTTGAGGTGGTTACTCTTCTATCCTATCAGTTGAGTTAGGATGCTGTGTTTTTACAATATTGTTGGAATTGAGATGTATTATTATAATGTATTTTGTAATAAGCATTCTCCATCATTGGATCTTATGAGCTTTAAGATGATTATGGTCCTTTTACATCTGTAAATTCTGCATTAGCTGCTCATATATGTAATAACTATATTTTTTGGTTGGAAACAGATTATTGCTGGTGATCCGGAGAATGTTACTGAGACTTGGATGAGCAATGCATATAGTTTTGGGATGGTGATTTGGGAGATGGTGACTGGTGAGGTGGCCTATGCGGCATATTCACCTGTGCAAGCAGCAGTTGGCATAGCTGCCTGTGGCCTAAGGCCTGAGATCCCCAAAGAGTGCCCAGCAATCCTAAAATCTCTTATGACAAAGTGCTGGAACAATAACCCATCAAAGCGTCCTCAGTTTTCAGAAATTCTCTCAATTTTGCTTCGCTTTAGCAACAGTAGTAGGTAAAAGATTTTTTTTTCTCTTTCAGACTGTACGCTGCTTACAATCAATTGTGTGTAAAAGATGGCCCTCATCTATTGGCCATTTTGCTCATCATTGTAGACTCTGGAAGCTCAAATAGCAAAAGATGACATAAATACCTTATGTTTGAGTATTACTCATGAATCTTACTTCTTAACTAGAATTAAATAATGGGGGCAAAACATACCTATATTGCTTTCTTGATAATGTAGGCCAAAGTATCTGATAATAACAAAGATAATGGCTGGTGGTGGTATATTTGAGTTGCTTTCTCTTGTATATCCATGAATGACCTGGCATTTCACATTGCTTGCGAGAGGGCAAAACTCATAATATAGATTCTATGTTAAGCCTTCTATTCTGTTTTCATCCCTATCCTCTTCTGCACTTAGTTTAATACTAATGTGGTCTCTAACTTAGAAGACTGTTCTGAAGTAAGGACTCTGTTGAACATGTAGTTATCATCCAGTTTTTAATGGACTGATAACGTTGTTGTGAATCATGCAAAAAGAAAAAACATTTGTCGGTAAAATTAGGAAGGCAGCAGAATGAATCTGAGGAATATCAGGTAAAATCTATGCCCTGAACAGGTGTTGTTTGTAGATAATTGTAATGACAAGCATGTGGTTTTAGGTGTCAAAAGCACAATTATGATGTTAATGTGAGGGATGAGTAACCATTCCACAGCCATCTGTGCTGGAAAGTGAAAGCTCAATCACTAGTCAATTGGAAGCATCTATCTGGATGTTTTCCACGTAAAAGTTATATTCTGGACATTTGGACATGTCTAAGCCTTTCTGAAATGAACTTTAGTAACCAAGATGTCCCGAGTGTGTTATTTGTTTCTTCATTGGTTAAGTTTTCTATTTATTTAGAAATGTGATGGTTATACAGAATAAAGATTTGCTAGTTTCCTCTTAGTGCTTCATGCATGATGCATGTGAGATTTTTGTTGTTAACTTTCCCCTCCTCCACCTCTCACCAAATGAGCATCATTTTGCCTGTTGGATACATTCCAACTTCTTTACCAGGTGTTATTTTGGGTTGATGGGTTTAGGATGGTTCTTGATTTGGAACATCTTTGTTCACTTAAATGAAAACACACAGTCATCTGTAACTAACATGTTTTGAACCTTCCTTGCTTTATCTAGGCTTGATTTGGTTCTATCTACTACTCATCTTGACCTGCAAAAGTTATATCATATAACCGGTCTGTTTTAGCAGTTACATGTGATTGTAGGCCATACAACTTGTAAAAAATTGGCTTTTAAGACATTCTATTGCTTAAAATGTTACGGAAATGTGGAAAACAACACCAAAAGTTAATGATGCTGAGAATTTGCACACAAGTGTATATTAAGTTCTGGGTGCTTTCTTTATTACCTCAGCTGTTACGGAAGGTAGCACACAGTAACTTGTCCAATTGATGTATTCTTTTCCGAGGGAGGGAAAAGTGTCATGCTCTCTTTAGTGTTGCTTATAATATCTGGACCTTGATCCCTATTAGCAATGTTTAGAACTGCATCATGTGAACAGCTAAATCCGCTAACCGTGCAGAGAAGAGGTATCGTTTTATTCATGATCATTTTCCTCTAACTCTCACTCAAGACATTTGCATTACATTTCATAAACTAATTAGTTACATTGTATTAGATGCTCTAGTTCTACGCAAAACTAGAAGAAAACATCGAGCTTTGAAGGTAGAGGGAACCCAGACTCGGTCAAGGAATAGCAAGAGACAGCCTTCATCAAGATCTCCGCCTCTACTTTAGGAGTAAGAGGCAGCCATCATGTAGTAGTGATTGCTAGCTATGAGGCACTGCCACCTAAGGCCCCAAGGTTGAAAAGGTATGCTAACGGACAATTTTAGTCGGTAGTTTCCAATTATACCCTCCATTAGTCCCTCGTCTTATCAATCACAAGGACTAAATCAGAAATTTTAAGATTGTAAAGACAAAACTAGAATAGAGGACTAAGCGCAAGGACCAATTTTTTTTTTTTGGGCTTTGGCCATTGCAAAAGGGGATGCTTTCTGATACGGAAAAGGTGAAAAGCCAGAATGACAATGCCCTGTTCTTGGGAGCCAAAACTGATCGTCCTTTGGATATACGTAGATAGATTCACGAAACATGATTAATGTATCTATTTCTTTGACAATATCCTGGTTCTGCTTTTTATGGTATACTGGCCAATTCCTTTGGGGGCCACACTTTGCTATTTGGTTGTTGACTAAGTTCTCTGAAAACGAATGGCCATATGCCACTGTATTTTTAGCAATGGTAAGAAACGCCTGAGTTCTTGTACAATTGTGAACGTTTAGCTTCTATATAAAGGACAAATTAGGGAGATCATAATCCTGACCTATTTAATCACGTATAAGACTTTTAGAAACATGTTCTTGGCACATTTTTGTAACACACATTATAGACCTTATTACGTGTCTCGGATTGTTTATGAAAGAGTTAAAAAATGAAAAAAATACGGATTATTTGATTTCGATTCTATCTCAACTTTCGAAATAGTTTTCATGGCTAAAACGAACTCTAATTTTTTCGGACCTTCACAGAAGAAGTGTACCAACGCGTAGTTAACGTCTTTCTACAGTTTTTTTAATATATAAATATTCTTAACGAGTTAAAAGATCTGTAAGCTTATGAATGATATAAGCAATTGCAGGAGGCTTTAACTTTTATATGTAACTTCCATGTCGAACTTTTCTATTACAAGTATATGAGTCCGATTTACACTAATTAAGATTTATTTTTCTCTTGAACTTCGACTAGTTGATTTAAATTATTTATTGAGTTACAACTTAACCAATAAGTTATTCAATAGAAAAATACAGTTAATAATTGTCCAATATTATGAAAAAAAATAACATTATCCAACACATTTATCCGTACACTAGGATCTCTCCAAGAAACAATGGATTTTAAGACGTTAATATCGTTAGATAAGGAAATTATCTCTCTCTCTCTCTCTTCTTTTAATGTGCTAAACCTAACTAACCTAGTCAATCTAAAATATACAAAGCGAATTAGCAAAATAATTTTACGTAACTTTAAGGTGTAGGTGAGTTGGTAAGGGACTCTCCTAACTTAAGTGAGGTCGTGGGTTCGAACTACTCTTATGTATGCAGCCGTTTAAAATTTGAGGTCAGAGCTTTACCTTCCGTAAAGGACTTACTTGGCTTGAGCGAGGATTAGCCTAGGTATAGATGGGTTAAAGGTGTTTTCCTATAGTTAGGACCCTCCTAAGACACCTCTTGAGAAAAAATTATTATTTTTGTTTTGTTGCTCATGAGGTGTCTTAGGAGGGTCCCAACTATTAGAAAGCATATTTAAGTCATTCACTCCCAGACTAATCTCCACTCGAGTAGGATAGGTCCCCTTCCAGGAAGTAAAACTCTGGCTTAAAATTTTAAACGACTGTATATATAAGGACGGTTCGAACCCGTAACCTTACTTAAACTAAGAGAATTTCTTACCAACTCACCTATCTTATTGGGATTTTTTAAAAAAAATTTACGTGTAGGCGTAAAAACTCCGAATTCCTAGCCCTGCGCCACTCTTTCCAGTTTCGCTCCGCACCAACAGATCAAAACCATGGTACACGAACGAAAGAAAACCCTAGCGGGCCCGGCTCCAGGGGTACATCTGCGAATCCATAAATGCCCCATCTTTCTTTCTCTCTTATAATTCCTCCCTATTCTATTTTTTTTTTGCTTTCTTCGCAGCCAAACACTCCAATTACTCTCCATTTCTCAAACATTCTGTATCCCTGCCTTGATCTGCCACTCTCCTAATCGGTAAGTTTCTTCGCTCTTTATCTGATCTCTTAGTTTTTAATCTTTCCTTCGAATCATGCTCAACCTACTAGGGTTAGGGTCACGGCCTGCCGTTTTGGGACCGATCTTTGTTAATATATGGCTATTATCCTAATATCTCTAGGGTTTTGTGGCACTTTACTGCACTTTATGCTTCCTAGAAAGCGACCTGTTGAAAGATCGCTTGGTGAAGCAGGAGAAGAAGAGAAGAACTACTCTCAAGATTCTTCGTCTGTTAAAAAGCATCAATCAACAGCTAGTTATAACAACAACAACAGCAGTAGTAGCGTGATCGACAACAACAATAACAGTAGCAACCACTCTCTTGGTAGTAATAGCGGCGGATCGGTGGCCATGGCTTTTGATGCGCATCAGACCGACATCGATGAGGATCTTCACAGCCGGCAGCTTGCCGTATACGGCCGCGAGACCATGCGCCGGCTTTTTGCTTCCAATGTCCTTGTCTCCGGGATGCAGGGTTTGGGTGCTGAGATCGGTGAGGATAATCGATTGCTTCTTTCATTTTAACCGTTTTTCTCGTTAAGCTATTGATTATAATTTTGATGTAGTTTAACGTTGATTAGAAATTAGTGATCGATGGCAATTGTGGATTCTTTAAAGTTAACGAGTTTCTTGATTAATTAGGATAGTTATGAATTTCAAATTTGTAACCTGCTTTACTCAGGCTCTTGTTCTTCCTTCAGCTACATGCTCTTGGCTTCTTTTGCATCTTTTCTTCGCTGTTTACGAAGAAACAACCTTTTTAAAACACTAATTCATAAATAAGGGAGCTATCTGCTGTTAGTACTTCTTCAAACCTGCCCTTGTATTTCCACTATTGTTTACAGTCTATTTGGGCATGTGAACCGCAGTCAACTTTTTATAGACCTTTCGAGTAGGGTAGAGTGCTGGCCTAGATGTAAAGGACACAATAACTAGCTAATCAATGATCTAGTGTAAACCTATGACCGCTATATTGGTTGATTTTACCATCCTTCTCAAGATAGTTTCTCTTTGAATTCATTTTCCATGTTTTGTTAGTAGGTTGTGTGGAAAGGACTGGCTGCGGGGGAGAGAGTTTATGAAAGTGGGAGTTGGGTTTGCAAACTGCTTTGATTGGATGGAATGATAAAAATAAACAACTGAAATGACTTTTGTGTGTTTTATGCTTGTCCTAATTGGTGTGAAGTCTTCTAATAGGGTATTTGTCATTTGTTGTTGCAGCAAAAAACCTAATACTTGCCGGTGTCAAATCTGTGACATTGCATGATGAAGGGGCAGTGGAGTTGTGGGATTTGGCTAGTAATTTTGTTTTCACAGAGAGTGATGTAGGTAAAAACAGGGCACTGGCTTCTGTTCAGAAGTTGCAGGAACTCAATAATGCAGTGTTGATCTCTACCCTAACTACAAAATTGACTAAAGAACTTCTTTCTAATTTCCAGGTATTTGCCAGCCTTTTTATTTTTTTCATAAGGTAGTATTAAGAAAAAACGGGGTGGTTAGTTTTCCTTGATTGAATGGTAAAAGACGTCCATGAGTGTGGCAATCATGGATCAATTTTTTTTAAGTACGTTCAAATATGTTGAAAGAGTTGAGTCTGCCATTTCTCCCATCTTCTGTTTCAACAAATACTTTGGCAACAGAATAAAGACGCTGCTCAAGGTTCTTAGCGAGGAGTTTATTAGATGCATCAAATGCTATCACTGTGAAGCTCAAAGATCTATAACCATGAAGAGCTTCCTTTGCATTGATGTCACTTTGCAGTTGCTATAGCTGTCCTGATATATGATGGAGAATTTCTGTCATTGCAATAGTTGATCTCAAACACAATTTGTGGAGGAAGAACTGTTGATAATATTATGAAAACCAAGATAGAACATAATGTGAAGCAGCAATAGCTAGGAAAAGAGTTTTTTGAGGAAAAGAGTTTTTTTTTTCAAATCTAACAGTTGTTTTTTCAAATTTGTTAGAAAAGAGTTTTTTGAGGAAATTTATGGAAGTTGACCTTCAAGGAGCAAGACGATACAAACATTTTGACCTGTTGGTGCCTTGATTTGTCTTTTTTTTCTGTTTCAAAGTTACTTATGCATGAGTTCGTTTGCGTTTAATGCAACTTATAGTGCTTAGATGCCCCTACTTAATTTTTGTTTTCTACAGGCTGTTGTATTTACTGATATCAGTCTTAACAAAGCTATTGAGTTTGATGATTACTGCCATAATCATCAACCTCCAATATCTTTTATTAAGGCTGAAGTCAGAGGCCTATTTGGTTCTGTATTTTGCGACTTTGGACCTGAATTCACTGTTCTTGATGTTGATGGTGAGGAGCCACATACTGGTATAATTGCATCAATCAGCAATGACAATCCTTCACTTGTATCATGTGTTGACGATGAACGACTTGAGTTTCAAGATGGTGATCTTGTTATTTTCTCTGAAGTCCATGGAATGACAGAACTGAATGATGGTAAACCGAGGAAGATTAAGAGTGCCCGGCCTTATTCATTTATACTTGAGGAGGACACTACAAACTTTGGTGCGTATCAGAAGGGTGGGATAGTTACCCAGGTGAAACAACCTAAGACGATAAATTTTAAGCCGTTGAGTGAAGCTCTTAAGAATCCTGGTGACTTTCTATTGAGTGATTTTTCCAAGTTTGATCGGCCACCTCTGCTACATTTGGCATTCCAAGCACTGGATAAATTTGTCAGCGAGTTGGGTTGCTTCCCTATTGCTGGTTCAGAAGAGGATGCTCAGAAGCTGATATCTGTTGCTAATAGCATCAATGAAAGCTTGGGAGATGGGAGGGTGGAGGACATCAACCCAAAACTTCTACGTCACTTTGCCTTTGGAGCCAGGGCTGTACTGAATCCAATGGCTGCCATGTTTGGTGGTATTGTGGGGCAGGAAGTTGTCAAAGCATGCTCTGGAAAGTTCCATCCTCTCTTTCAGGTTTTTATTAGCTCTTTGCTTTCGATCCTTCTGTTTGATCATTGTCATAGGTATGCTAAGTATGAATATTTGTGTATATGCTTAATTAAATGTTCAATCTTTTAAAATGAAGATTATAGTGGAGATAGTGTTACTTAACCCATCCAATAGTAATGGTCTCAGACATTTGAATTAGTTTGTTTCTATTTGGCATTTTTATGCAACATTTTGTTTAATTTGATTTGTTGTTCTGTTAAACTGACCTTTCTTTTTTTCTTCTGCTGCAGTTTTTCTATTTCGACTCATTGGAATCACTTCCTACAGACAATGTGGATCCTAGTGATTATAGGCCATTAAATTCTCGTTATGATGCACAAATTTCAGTTTTTGGATCCAAGCTTCAGAAGAAAATGGAGGATGCTAATGTCTTTATTGTTGGTTCTGGTGCACTTGGCTGTGAATTCTTAAAAAATGTAGCACTTATGGGTGTTTCATGTGGTGAAGGAAAGCTTACAGTGACTGATGACGATGTTATAGAGAAGAGTAATCTAAGTAGACAGTTTCTTTTCCGTGACTGGAACATTGGTCAGGCCAAATCCACTGTTGCTGCTTCTGCTGCTTCGTCTATTAACCCTCGGCTTAATATTGAAGCATTGCAGAACCGTGTTGGACCTGAAACTGAGAATGTATTTGATGATGCCTTCTGGGAGAATTTAAATGTTGTCATAAATGCTTTGGACAATGTCAATGCAAGACTATATGTTGATCAGAGGTGTTTGTACTTCCAGAAGCCACTTCTCGAGTCAGGAACTCTTGGTGCAAAATGCAACACTCAGATGGTAATTCCTCATCTAACTGAAAATTATGGTGCTTCAAGGGATCCACCCGAGAAACAAGCACCCATGTGCACTGTTCACTCATTCCCACACAATATTGATCACTGCTTGACATGGGCTCGATCTGAATTTGAGGGCTTGCTTGAGAAAACTCCAACAGAAGTGAATGCCTACTTATCAGATCCCTCTGAGTATACAACTTCTATGGTCAATGCTGGTGATGCTCAGGCAAAGGATACTTTGGAGCGTGTTCTTGAGTGCCTGGACAAGGAAAAGTGTCAGACATTTCAGGATTGTGTCATGTGGGCCCGGCTAAAGTATATACTCCTATCTCTTGGTACCTCTATAATTCTTGTTCTTTTCATGTCGTCTAATTTTTTATTCCTGTAATCAGGTTTGAAGATTATTTTGCCAATCGAGTTAAGCAGTTGACTTACACATTTCCTGAAGATGCTTTGACTAGTACTGGTGCTCCATTTTGGTCAGCCCCAAAGCGATTCCCACATGCACTTCAGTTCTCTGCTGCAGATCCTAGTCATGTTCATTTTGTTACGGCAGGATCCATACTGCGAGCAGAGACATTTGGGATTCCAATCCCTGATTGGGTAAAAGATCCTAAAATGTTTGCTGAGGCTGTTGAGAAGGTGATTGTACCTGAATTTGAACCCAACAAAGATGCAAAAATTGTGACAGACGAGAAGGCCACTAGTCTGTCTACTGCATCTGGGGATGAAGCTGTAATTATCAAGGATCTAATCATGAAGTTGGAGATCTGCAAGCAGAGTCTACCACCTGCATTTAGGATGAGGCCAATTCAATTTGAGAAGGTCTTTCCTCATCAATCTAAGGAACTGTGTTGTCATCCACTAGTGCTTTTTGTATTGAGAGTCTTGAGCCCATTCATGGTAGTGACAAATTTCTGTTGGCATGCAGGATGATGATACGAACTATCACATGGATTTCATAGCTGGACTGGCGAACATGAGAGCTAGAAACTACAGCATTCCTGAGGTTGACAAGCTGAAAGCCAAGTTCATTGCTGGAAGGATTATACCTGCCATTGCTACATCCACAGCCATGGCCACAGGTCTTGTTTGCCTGGAGTTGTACAAGGTTCTGGACGGGGGACATAAGCTGGAGGATTATCGAAATACATTTGCCAACCTAGCACTTCCATTGTTCTCGATGGCTGAACCAGTCCCACCCAAGGTGGTAAAGCATCGGGACATGAGCTGGACTGTTTGGGACCGGTGGATTCTAAAAGATAACCCTACACTGCGTGAACTTATCCAATGGCTCAAGGATAGGGGCCTTAACGCGTATAGCATCTCATGCGGTAGTTGCCTACTTTTCAATAGCATGTTCCCTCGTCACAAAGAGAGAATGGACAAGAAAATGGTGGATCTGGTCAGGGACGTAGCCAAAGTAGAATTGCCTCCTTACCGACGCCACTTTGACGTTGTCGTGGCCTGCGAGGATGATGAGGACAATGACATTGATATTCCTCCAGTGTCTGTTTACTTCCGTTAGGTCAGCTTTCCTGAGTCGGCTTCTCAAACTTAAAACGATTGTAAAATACTATCAGTATAATTCTCGAGTACAATTGTACGATTTCATGCTAATATGAGTCAAATTTGTTGTAACGGTTTCATATCCCATGGATACATCGGAAACCATTTTCCTTGCATGTTCAGGTTACATTGCCTTTCAATTCTCTAAAAGACCCCAGCTCTGAGTTTATGCGTCTCACTTACTTGGCGGACAAGTTAAGAGTTTGACGCTATTCCCTGATTAATTTTAAGAGGCGACAGTTATTTTATGAAGGTTTTGGATTTACGTTTGCCTTGTCGTTTGTAGAAAGACAGAAGAACAAGGGTTATATTCATCGACCAAGGGCTATATTCATCGAAGTGAGTATTATCTCTTTGCTCTTTTATATATAACGACATTCATACCTTCAATAAGCAAACAAAAGGAGCAGAAGCTGAAGATGTTACCCAAGATGCGCTGGGACTCCAGCATTCCAATGGCACAACAATAGAAAGAAGGTTTGTATGGTTACATAATTTGCACAAATTCAACAACATGAGAGTGGCTTGCTTTAACAAGTTGTAGTGCAGATGACATATTTTGGTAGGAATACTACGCCTAAGTTGTTGAGTGATGTTCATTAACATTGTCACAATATTAGCAACTTAAAAGACAGATTTTGGACAAACCAAAACTCACCTTAGCGAAATTTAGAGAGATTAGAAGAATTACTGGACTTCAAGTACACTCAGCTAGCTCCTTTCTGCCGTCTAAGAGTACCTATTACTGCTTCAAAGCCTAACTTCAATGATTTTTTGCCTATCATTGAAAGGATCAATCAAATCTAGAGTTAATCCATGGCAAAACAAATTTTTCTCATATGCTGCTAGACTTTCTCTTATCATCTCTATTCTTAGCAGCTTGCGTTTACATTGGACAGCCCACATTGCTTTGTCAATGTAAATTATAAAGGAGATTGACAGAACACTCAAAAAATTCTTATTGACTGGCAAAATAAATCACTCCAAGCATGCAAAGATAAAGTAGAGTGAAGTGACTACCTTAAAGAAACATGGAGGACTTAAGTATTATTCCGATCAAATAATGCAGAATGTTCTCATGTGTAAAAGATTTAAGCGACTTTATACTAATCATCAAGCATTATGGATCAAATGGATGCACGAGTGCCACCTCAAAAATGTAAACTTCTGGAAGGCTAATTATACATGGGATAACTCATGAATCCTCAAGCAGTTGATGAAGATGAGGGCTACTATCTACCCTTGTATTAAACATCAAATTGGGAATGGCGAAGCTACATGGCTCTGGTATGATAACTGACTTGAGGTTAGCCCTCTTATTCACAACTTCGAGCTTCTTCACATAAGGAATCGATTGCCACTTCATCTTAAAGTTTCTTCATTGATTTTCAATGGAGAATGGACGGGTAATTTCAGAGGCTTTGACTCTTTAGTTGCACACTTACCTCGACTGACTGATGTAAGGACCACAGATACTATTACTTGGACTCTCAATCCGAATGATGCATATTTTAACAGGTCTTGTCATCAGTTGTTCTCCTTCAGCTCTATTGAAGTCCCGTGGTATAATCTTTTATGGAGTCATACTTTGACTCCTAAAGCCTCATTCATCACCTGGTTTGCAATTAAGAATAGCCTCGGAACCAAAAGACAATGACATGGAAATGAAGATGATACTTGTATTCTATATGAAATGGCAGTGGAGGACGGATCATTTATTCTTTTAAGGCAATCTGGAGCAAGCTTTTACACATGCTACCAAATACTAGTAGCAGATATGAGTGGGAACCAACTCTGGAATGGGTTATTCGAAAATCCAAACCAGGGACAACTAATGCAACTCTTTACACGGTAGCTTTTATTACCACTATCTACACCATCTGAAGAGAAACAACTGAAGATTTACAAATATGAAGAGAAATACCAACTTGTTGATATAATTGTTAACTGAATTCGAGCTTCCATATATGCTAAAAATGTACAGTATACTCCTTCAACTGAAATGAAGACAGGATGGGAACTATAGCTTAGCTCCATTGTACTTTATGATTGCCTGTACGTAATGTATCAACCCTCTTATATTACTTTTGTCTTTTTATAAATTACTATAGCTCAGCTCCATTGTACTTGTCATTTTGTTCAAATCAATGGAAATAATAGGAATATCAATTTTGGCCCGGCTCATTTCAATTTTAGTCTGGGTTGACCAGACCATAGGCGGGTCACGACCCAACCCATTTTAATTTTTAAATATATATATATAAGGTTGGGCCAGATCGGCCCGTCCCACCTTTGACCCATCCGATCTTGAGCCGACTCCAGCCCAGGCCCATTGGCATCCCCAATAAATAAATTATTTGTGGAAGTGTCCTAGAGACATAATTAAATAGTTGGTTATTTAAGTTTCTTATATTTGGTTTTTAGGCTTATTTAAACAGGACATAAGGTGACACACGAAAATGGGAACAAAATAATTGATCCCGCTTAAATAATCCTTTACACTTGTACTGTGTCTATTTAAATTACTAACTCCTAAAGTATTAAATCCATATTTCACACGACTTATTAAACAAAATGTCTTATTGAAGTACGTACCAAGTGTTTGACAGATCCTCTTTTTCGGGCTTGCATGCAACAATGTTATCTCCAGGATCTTGGTTTTTCCGGTCCGCAATTCACCTGGAAGCGGGGTAACCTACGGGCACGCTTAGATCGGGCTTTTGGTTCCCCTGCTTGGTTCTTGGCCCATCCGAGCACCCGGGTTCAGCACCTGCCTTTTCTCAAATCCGATCATCGGCCTCTGCTTATTAGGTTCCTCGCTCCTGCTCCCCCCAACCCTCCTCGCTGGCCTTTCCGATTTCAATCCGTGTGGCTTACCCACGACTCTTTCTCCCACGTGGTGGCCGCTAACTGGTATCCCAGCTCCGTGGACTTTAGCGGAGCTCTCCAACGTTTCTCGGATGCGCTCCACCATTGGAACACCAAGGAGTTTGGGAATATCTTTCATCGGAAGAAACGCCTTATGGCTCGGCTCGAGGGCCTTCAACAACCTGTGGAGGATACAGATTCCCCCTCACTCCATGCGCTTGAGACTTCTTTACGGAATGACCTCGAATCCGTGCTCTACCAGGAGGAGCTCTTTTGGCATCAACAGTCTAGGAGCCAGTGGCTCGAGCAGGGCGACAGGAATACTCAGTATTACCATGCAATCACTCGGACTCGGCGGCGTCAATCCCACATCCTCGCTCTTCCCGATAGTCATGGCAATGAAGTCACCGACCTCGCGGCGCTCCGCGGTCTGGCTAAGCGCCATTTGGAGGAGTTATACCGTTCTGACGGCAGTTGTTCGGTACCTGGGTCTCTTCCCGGGCAGTTCCCTCCTTCCCCGTCGCATATGGTTGAGGACCTCATCCGACCACTTCAGCCTGAGGAAATCACGGAGGCTTTTTTTTCTATACATCCTAACAAAGCCCCAGGCTTGGATGGTTTCACAGCTCTGTTCTATCAATCCCAGTGGACACCGTCGGCCCATCCCTGATTCACTTCCTCTAGAGGATTTTTCGGCACGAAGTGTGGGAGTCGGCTATTAATCGCACGGTCATTGTCCTTCATCCTAAAACCCCCTCCCCCACTTCCATCTCCCAATTCCGTCCCATTGCGCTCTGTAATGTGCTCTATAAAGCCCTCTCCAAGGTTATCGCTAATCGGCTCAAACCGTATCTCGCCACGCTGGTCCACCCGACTCAGTGTAGTTTCGTGCCTGGCCGTCTTATTACAGACAATATCATTATCGCCTAGGAGGTGCTTCACTCTATGCGACGTAAAACTGGTCGAACGGGATTTATGGCCGTCAAGGTGGACCTAGAAAAAGCATATGACCATCTGGAATGGGACTTCGTTCAAGCCACCCTTCAAGATATTGGTATTCCAGCTTCGCTTCAATCGCTTATCATGAAGTGTCTCACCACGGTGTCCTTTCGGGTGAATTGGCATGGCGAGCTGAGCGAGGAGTTTAAGCCTTCTCGCGGCCTTCGGCAAGGTGACCCGCTTTCTTCGTACCTTTTTGTGCTGTGTATGGAACGCCTTGGTCATGCGCTCACCCATGCGGTGTCCTCTAGGCGTTGGCGTCCGGTTCGCTTGAGCCGTCATGGCCCCTCCATTTCCCACTTATTCTTTGCTGACGATCTCATCATTTTCTCCGAGGCTTCTCTCGAGCAGGTTCAGGTTCTTCGGGACATTTTGGATTCCTTCTGTACTGCATCGGGACAACGCGTGAGCCCCGCAAAATCGCGTTGTTACTTCTCCAAGAATGTACCTCCCTCGACCGCTAGAGCCTTCAGCCATGCGCTTCGTTTTCCCCAGACCTCCAACCTCGGTCGATACCTTGGGGTTCCCCTCCTCCATCAGTGGGTTGGTAGGCATACTTATCAACACATTCTTGACTCGGTCCATCATCGCCTGTCGGGTTGGGCTCCGTCTACGCTGTCCTTCGCTGGCCGGGTCACCTTGGTTTAATCGGTCCTGTCCACTATTTCCAGTTACACGATGCAGACTGTACGGTTACCGAGAGGACTGTGTGACGCTATAGAATAGGCCATGCGGCAATTTTTGTGGGGCTCGAGTTAGGACAGTCGCAAGATTCCCCTGGTTAGCTGGGATGAGGTTTGTAAGCCCAAGAGTCAGGGGGTTTGGGTATTCGTCGAATTAGGGAAATGAACGATGCTTTCCTGGACAAACTCGGTTGGGCCTTGATCCACAATCCCACTGCCCTCTAGGTCCAGGTGCTCTCTGGTAAATATGCGTTTGATCGTCAGCGCATTCCCTCCTCCTTTCCTTCCACCGGGGGCTCGATGGTGTGGAGGAGCATTCGCTCGACATGGCCCATAGTGACTCAGGGCCTGTAGTGGAGGATTGGTGATGGTACGACGCCACACTTCTGGCTTGACCCTTGGGTCCCGGGCATTGGCCCACTCCTTTCCCACTCTACTCAGGACATTCCAGCTTCTCAGTTTGGCCTTCGGGTGCAACACTTTGTGAGCCCCACCGGCCAATGGAATTTCGCTGCCTTTCAGGACTTCCTTCTGCCATTGATTGGTCGCACTATAGCTGGCCTACTCCCTCCCTCCCCGCTTTTGGGCCCTGATAGGTTAATCTGGGGGGCCACTGATCATGGACAGTTTACCGTAGCTTCGGCTTACTCCCTCATATTGGGCCCCACGCCTGACATTCCGTCTGACATTTGGAGGACCATTTGGCAGTGGTCGGGTCCTCAGCGGGTGCGCTCTTTCTTATGGTTACTAGCAAAGGATCGACTGCTCAGTAATCAACAACGGGTGCACCGCCACCTCACTGCAGACGATATCTGCCCCCACTGCTCCCAAGAAGAATCCTCTCTTCATGTGGTTCGGGACTGTCCACTCGCCCACCAGGTGTGGGCCTCTCTCCAACACGACATCGACACATCGCCTTCTTTCGCACTTCCCACCCAGGATTGGCTGCACCATAACCTCCTCCAGCATCGACGAGCTCAGGGCCAGGCTTGGACGCTTCTTTTTGGGTTGACCTGTTGGGCCCTCTGAACGTGGCGGAATAAGGCTATTTTTGATCCTACTTTTGTGCGACATATCTCACCAGTTGGTTTCATTTTGTCTTTTGCAGATCAGGTTCAGAAGTCTTCAGAGAGGGCACGTCTGGGCAACTGCGGCTCTCGCCCTCGCCGGGAGCACCAGATCGGTTGGTGTCGGCCGCAGACTGGATGGGTCAAGTTGAACACTAATGGGGCTTGCAACCGCACCTTCGCGATAGTGACGGCAATTGGCAAGGCGGCTTTTCTCAGTTTATAGGCTGGTGCTCAGCCCAGTCCGCGGAGCTCTGGGGTGTTTACACAGGACTTTTCTTGGCTTGGCAATTGGGTTTTTGTCGGCTTGAGCTGGAAGTGGACTCCTTGGGGGTACATCAGCTCCTTTCTTCGGTGGCCTCCC
The DNA here is from genome assembly GCA_024520975.1 of Erythroxylum areolatum. NCBI lineage: Eukaryota > Viridiplantae > Streptophyta > Magnoliopsida > Malpighiales > Erythroxylaceae > Erythroxylum > Erythroxylum areolatum. Next base: position 38,715,986 of record JANIJH010000008.1, on the reverse strand, counting down.
GCACTCAGTCGGAAAACCCTATAGTCATGGGTATCCGGGACCTCCTCAACCGCAACTGGTCTGTTGTTCATCGGCATGTGTACCGAGAGAGCAACAGATGCGCAAACTGGCTCACTTCCCAGGCTGGATCTGTCGTTCCTGGTATCACTTATTTTAATGTTACATCTTTAGGGTGCCTTAATCTCCTCTTAGAGGATCAGTCGGGTCGCTGTTTCTCCTGACTCATTTAGCTTCTTGTGTACTCTTTCCTTTTATACCAAAAAAAAAAAGAATTCCTGATTGAGTTGCACGTTACATGTTTGACCAAAAATTCACTGACTTAGTTGAAGAACTAAGTTGTGACACAGTGAGATTGAAAACCAGTATCTGGCCTCAAATTAATTCTTGCGACAAAAATGGCATTAGAGCACACCAAGAAGCAACATTGGTGACAAATGGTGGGAGGAAACATGAAACAATTGAAAGAACTGGTGGCTCAGTTGGAGCAACTTCTTAAACTAGTCCTAGAAGAATTGACTTTTATGAATTGCACGTTAGATTGCATGAATAAGGCGCCAAAAAAGAATCCTTAAACGTTGGGAAATTTCTAGAAAAGCAAACAGGTGGGTTGGAGTGACGGAGGATGCTTTGGCACTTTGCTGAACCAACTATTTTGAGCATAATGAAGCGAACTAGACAACGTTTGAGGTAATACGTCCAAGACCTCTCTAGTGTTGTTGCTACAATAAATAGGAACCAAACAAAGACAAGGAAAAGCTCCTCAGTAGCATAGGAATGGCAAGAATGCTGAAGAGTCTGCTGCTGGACAGATTGTGAAAGTTACCCACAACGAAACCTCTCTCAATTCTATTTAGCATAATATTGAACAACACCTGTGTTACAAAATGTTTCAATAAAATGCATATTTCACAGAATTGTTGTCGAAACAAGTTCTCTTATCTCAACATAACCTGTTACTGACAAAAATTCTTGCTTCGTATTAATCTCTGCGAAACATCTTGATAAGCATAAATAGTCCTAAAACATTAAATGCCATAAAAGTCCCTTTGAAATAAGCCAGTAGGAATATCCTAAGGATTTCATCTTTGGCCAAAACCAGGCTGAAAATCAGGAATGATCTAATCATTATAAAGTTTTCTGCAGAAAAAAACTGACACGTACTTGCTGAAGACGGAAAACCTGCATATGTTAGGCAAAGAAAATACAATTATCCAACATGTTAGAAACCACAAGGGAATCCCATGTGCATTTTCCCAATTATCTAAACCCTGTTTTTCAAAGTCTCCTGATTTTTGTCTATGTTTCTTAGGTTAAAACAAATCTGAATATAAATTAAAATGGCACCATCAATACATCTCAAGCTAATCCTTGAAAGAACAAGTTTGGTTTAGTATGCAAAGGCAACATAGACTTTCACAAAAGAATCCACAATTCTGACAAGAAACCATACACAGAAGCTGCTGAATTCTGACTTTGCTTGAAAGCGCAGGAAGAAAGAAAAAATTTCAGACATTCTTGTACCCTTTTTCATCTTGAGAAGGATTAAAGACTTGGCATTTATCTTTCCTAGCACTTGATGCTGCTCAGTGTCAATACCACGCTAAAAAGTTAGGTAGTGTAGAGAAGCAGAATTCTTGCTGCCCCAACTTGCAAGATCACAATCAATTGCTTATTTTGACTGGATTTGAACAAATCCTCCAAGGCCAATTTCTAGAGATCTTAGTTAATTTTTATCAGCACCTTCATCAAATTCAGCAGAGCCTACAACACGGAAATCAAGTTGTTTCTGATGCTTCAACCGGCGGCGTTCATCAAAAGCTCCCCATCCTTCAAACTATCATACAATGTCATCATGATGTCATCAAATAACAAATCATTTGGGATATTAATAGTAATTATGAAAAAGGTAAACCTCACGGAGGACATCCATTGTGACTTCTGTATTATGGAGATCTAGTGTTGAGAGCTGCAAGCACATCTTTAAGAGTGTAGGAGGCAGGGAGTTTAACCCATTGTTACTAAGGTACAAAGCCTGTAACAAGTAGGACCCCATCAATCAACGTCAAAGTCAGTAGCCCCTCACTTTCTAACAAGAAGAATTTCATCTATTTAAGGGAGAACCTCATACTCATGTGTAATGATACTTAGATTGACTAGTCAGTGCTATTATGTCTAGAAATTAAGAGGGGGAAAAAAAAAAAAAACAACAACAGAAAAGGGGACCTTTAAGTTCACCAAATTGCCAAATGCCTCTGGCAGCTGAGTCAAAAGGTTTGATGAAAGATCAACCTGCAATGTGTGAAAAACTGGTCAAGCATATGAAAAGTTGAACGGAGCCAAAATTATTTACTTGCACAAGAATCTCAAATGGAAAGAAATAATGAAGACCTCCATCAAGTGTCCTACCTCAACAACGGACTGACAATTCCCAATACTCGTAGGGATCATGCTTATTCTGAGACAGAAATCAGCAGATCATGGATTTTTAATGATAAAATGAACAAAACAGATGGGGGGATGCTGTTTAGTTAAGTAGTACCGATTATTGTTGGCTTTCAAAACCTCAAGTTGAGTGAGAAGTCCAATTTCAGCTGGGATGCTATCTAACTTGTTGTGCGAAACATAAAGTTGCCGCAAAGAACTTAACTCACCGAATTCAGAAGGCAAAGTGGTTAAACTGCATTAAACATGCAGCTGGTATGTGAATAGACCTCAAAATAGCAGCCAGACCATAGAAGAAGATGTTGCTACTTTTCTTTTAGATTATACAACCAAAGCAATGAGCCTAAAATTCCAAGAAAGTCATTTCCTAGTATGGCAGTGAAAACCATAAAATGAACTACAGCGCCTATTGGTGGAATATTATGACTAATATTCCTATCAAGATACTAAACAGCTGTGAATACATTATATTGAGATATAGATAGGCTGTAAATAGTTAAGATAAAATAAGTTTGAAATCTCTTAAATTAAGGGATTACATTAGATAGCTTTAAATAACTTTCCACATTTAAATTCTTACTTGTAATGGTCTATATATGGCTGTATACTTTCTATTCAATATATCAGAATATTATTCCCATTTTCATTCATGGTATCAGAGCTTCGCAGAACACTCAGGGAATGATTTCGTTTGGGTCGATCAGAGCCATGCAGGTCGAGTCATCAGAGATCTCTGCCGTTGCCTCGTCTGGTATGGCTCCACCAGCATCGAACCCATCCTCTCTCCAAAAAAGTGTCGATAACTCCCAAACCACCATAGTCAGTCACAGGCTGAATGGGAATAATTATCTACCATGATCGAACTTGATGCTCCTGTTCATAAGAGGGAGAGGGAAAGAAAAATACCTAAGCACAGTGCCACCTGTTGCGTCCGACCCATCAGAGCCAAAGCACCAGACTTGGATGGCTAAAAACAACCTCGATGACCCTAGAAGTCAGCGACCAGTTCGTCTTTGGCCACATCTACGAAAGAAATCTGGGAAAATGCCAAACAGACTTATGCTACTATCAAAAGTACTGCTGCTTTGTTCCAAATTAAGAGTTTTTTTAGAGAGACCAAGTAAGGAGAAAAGATAGTGACTCAATATTACACAGCATTGGTGAAGTTATGGCAACAATTGGATCTTTATGATCCTCACCAATGGATGTGCAATGAAGATTTGACTTGCTACAGGAGGATTATGGAACGGGAACGAGTGTATCAGTTTCTGTTGGGCTTAAACTCAGTTTATGATGATGTTCGTGGCAGAATCATGGCTACCAGTCCTCTTCCAACAGTCATGGGAGCAGTCAATCTTGTTAAGTGTGAAGAAAGCAGGAGACAACTGATTCATGGGACTCTAAACAACAATGGGGTTCCTGAATCCTCAGTTATGGCCGCCAAGTGAACTACTGGACTAGAATCAAAGAAAAAATCAAGTAAGCTTTGGTGTGAACACTGTCAGAAAAATAGGCATACCAGAGATACTTATTGGAAAATCCATGGCAAGCTGCCCAATCTAAGAAACAGAACCAGAACAGAGAGCAAAAACTATGCAGTTGCTGGTAATGACAAGGCAGAAGGTGTAAATGTATCAGTAAGCAAGGAGGAGGTCGAGTTACTTTAGAAAAATTTTGAGCAAGTATGATCTAAATGTTGAAAAGGTTGTATCTACGAGTCATATGGTGAATACAAGTAACACACGCACTGCCTTGGGTGTTAAAACCCCAAATCGTGGTATTTGGATGTTGATTCAGGGGCAAATGACCATATGACCTGTGATAAATCTTTATTTGTTGATACTCAGCCTTGTCAAGGTCATAGAACTGTCAAGGTAGCAAATGGACAAGTTCTTAAGGTTGAAGGAATAGGAATTGTGTTGGGAAATATTCAGCTGAATATTTCCTAAGATATTATTGACTTCTAAAAGTCAATAAATCAGATCAGATAACA
>JANIJH010000008.1:38677480-38709582 GCA_024520975.1 Erythroxylum areolatum | reverse complement strand
AAGATTATGTACAGATACTTGTTTCCTAAATTAGCTAGCTCTATTTCTATATATACATGTAACGTTGTACTGATGAAGATAAGAAAAGAAATACAGCTGTTCAGTATTTCCGCAAATTGTTATAATAGCTGATAAATTTGTCTTAACTGGTGTTCTTTATGTACCTGGTCTAGATTGCAACTTGTTGTCTGTGAAGAGACTTACTAAAGAGCACAATTGCACAGCTAACTTTTACTCTAATGGGTGTGTTTTTTAGGATTTGGAGTCAGGGAAGAGGATTGGTAGTGCTAGGGAATTTGATGGTTTATATTACATTGGCAGCTCGAATGGGAGTAAAGCAAATGCTCCTCTATCATCCAATAAGGAAATTGCTCTTTGGCACTATACTCTTGATCTTTTAGAGGAAACTGGGATGCTAGGAGCAAAGCCAGCAAAAAAGTTAAGTCTTAAAGAGGGTGGTACACCAGTGCACATAGGGAGATATCAAAGACTGGTGGGAAAACTGATTTATTTATCTTATACTCAGCCAAATATCAATTTTCCTGTCAACGTGGTTAGTCAATTTATAAGCAAATCTCAAGAGGAACACATGGAGGCAGTGTTTAGAATCCTAAAGTACTTAAAAATGACACCTAGAAAGGGGTTATTCTTTAAGAAAGGAGGAGCAAGGAACATTGAAGTTTTCACAAATGCTGACTGGGCTAGATCTGTAACTGATAGAAGGTCCACAACAGGCTATTGCACCTTTGTGTGGGGCAACTTAGTTACTTGGAGTTGCAAGAAGCAATGCCAAAGCAAAGTATAGAGCCTTGGCAATTGGAATATGGATCAAAAGGCTCCTAGTAGAACTACAAATCACAATAGAGCCTCCAATGAAAGTCCGGTGTGATGACATGGCCACAATAGGGATTGCAAAGAATCCTATACATCACGATAGAACCAAGCATGTGGAGATAGATAGCCATTTCATCAAAGAGAAAGTAGAATCTGAATTAATTGATCTTGCCTATATGCCCACCAACAGTCAAGTCATATATGTTTTTACCAAGGCACTTGCAAGAGTCAGATTTGAAGAACTTAGTTGCAAGCTGGGAATGATCAATATCTATTCACCAACTTAAGGGGGAGTGTCAGTGGAATATTATGACAAATATTCCTGTAAAGATACTAAACAGTTGTCAATAGATTATATTGAGACATAGATAGGCTATAAATAGTTAAGATATAATAAGTTTGAAATCCCTTAAGGGATTACATTAGATAACTTTAGATCACTCTCCAGATTTAAATTCCTACTTGTAATGGCATATATATGACTGTATACTTTCTATTCAATATATCAAATATTTCTGAATAGGGGAAAATTCACAGCCACATTGTTGTCGAACTTCTGAATATTTAGAACGGCATAATTGAATATCTCTATGTCGTAATTTTTAGGTGATTTTGCTTCTAAACATTTTTGTGATAGTACTTCTTTGGTTATTGAAATAGCTCCTCCTAAATTATAGGCTAGTAAATAACTAATTATAATTTCTATTTTATCGAGTTTTTTATTCGTCGTATCTAATATTTGTAATGCTTTTTTTCATATTTTTGTTCTTCTAATCTATGAGTTTGAATGGAAGGTAAAATGTTCGTGATTATTTCTTTTAATTGGTTTTCGATATTTATTTGTTTATCGATTAATTCAAATAATTGCTTAGTAATACTCATAAAAATATTTTTAATATGATCTGTTAGTTCTTTAAGTTGATTTTTTATAGTTGATAGTTCTTTATTTAAATTTTGTTCAGGATTGATTTCTTCTTTTTCAATGGGAATTTTGGGTTCTATAATTCTAATAGGTTTATCTAATATTATTCCTGGTTCAGTAAATCTGATAGGTCTCTCTAATCTTAAAGATTAAGAATGTAAAAGAGTTATTAAAGATTTATTTTTAGATAAAGATAATCTAGGGACAGATGTTTCTATTACTTTGATTGGATATTTTATTTTAGGTATTTCTCCTAAAGTATTTCTTAAATTCGTACCTACTTTTGCTACTTCATTAAATAGTTGATCAATATAAATTTTATCTATATTTTTGAATTCAATACTATAATGTGAGTTAGTTAAAGCATAACTGATTTGATAAGTGATTGAAAAAGGATATTGTCCAATATTCATTAAATGCTCTCTATAAAATTTATAAGCAATTGTACTAGTTTCATCTAAGTTATGTGATTTCAAAGGAATTCCTAGTTTTAGTCGAGTATTAAATTTTATTTTTCCATAAGCTAAATTACCATTCATAATCTCTATTACTTGATCGTTTAAATTAGTCATTCTTTCATCTATTATAGCCATTCGTATAGGAGAATCTATTACTTCTTGAAATCTAGATTTTAATAATATTTAAATTGCAGACAAATGGATGTAACCTATTTTTTGTCTTTTGTCTTTAGGAATTTTTTGTAATTGTTTATAAATTTGTTCTTGATCGATTAAATTGATTCGAATATGGCCATTACATTGATCTATTCTTATAGGTGTTTCATAAACTAATTTTCTATAGTAAATAATATTTTTCAGTTTATTAGATTTTTAATGAGAGAGTTATTTATATCTTGTCCTACTTTAAGATTTAATTGAGTTTTTGCAATTTGCTTTTGCTTTTCACTTGATAATAAAGTATTTATATGAAACGTTCCAGTTGACTCTGTTAATTCTAAAGTCTCTACATCTAATATATTATTTGTTGTAGATTCAAGTTCGGATATATTAGTTATTTCAGACATATTAATGACTATTATGAAAAACTTGTTAATGTTCAGTTAATAGATTTTTTATATTTTGTAGTTCTTGGTTATATTCATTATAAAAATTTTTAGCTGTTTCAAGACATTCTTTTATAGGTTTTAATCCATTATTATTAATAAAGAATTGTAAATAATTATATTTTCTTCATAATGATCTTTTTCTGCTTTGTATTGACCTACTAAACTTTCAAAATATAGAATATCATTATCTAAAATTTTGCAGATAATACTTCATCATATATGAATTTGATAATGATTACGAAAACTTTTATAAAGTTGTCTTAATTCAACTTTTTCTTGAAAATATAGAGTTTTATAATTATTTATAATAATAGTAAATATTTGAAGAATATTTTCAAAAGCATTTATAGATTTAAAAAAATTATAAGTCTGTTCAAATTCTTTAATACATCTTTGACTAACTATAGTTTTCTTTTCTATATATATAATCAATAAATAAATAGCTCTACAAGTAGAACAAATAGGCATAATTAATGAATTTTGTTAAGTAGAAATTGCATAAGAATATTTCTAAAACCATATCTTGAACAATCATTAAGAAAATTAATAAGAGTAATTTTATCTAAATAATAAAGATAATGTAGGGAAAAATGATAACAGGTTTCATAAGATATATGCAGATTAAATAAAGTTGAATAATAATTGATGAAAAAATAAATGCATAAGAAAACATACTTGGGTTTCTCTTAATGGCCAATATGCAGGCAAAATGACGAGAATATAGAAAGACGTATGAAAACTTATTTTATTTTCTCACACCTTCAATAAGGTAGAGTCTTACATTATATAAGCAAAGATGGAGGCATTCATCCAAAACTAAAAAGTAAAAGAGTACAATAAAGTAAAGAAAAAAGCAAAAGTTGAAAGTAGACGAATAAAGAGTACAATAAAGTAAAGAAAAAAGCAAAAGTTGAAAGCAGACGAATCTACTTTCGATGGTTAGGAATTGGCCTACATAGTTGTGGCCGACAAGGAGCCTACATTATTCTTCAATAATTAAATCATTTGATGAGTTGTCGTTTTTTGGCTGTTCTTGCTGAGATGTAGATGACCATTGTTGACATTGATGTTGAAGATAATATTGTAACTACTGACATATTGCTTGTTTCCATTGATCAGAGAGACCATTGAATAAGTTGAGAAGGATGCTTCAGCTTATTTAATGAGTTGTAGAGCATCTGGTAAGATAGCTGATTTGTAGGCTGAAGTCATGATGATATTTGGTCCTCGATAGTTGATCTTAATAAGTGATTCTCAGTTAATCTTCAAATACTGATGGTAAACTCCTTCGATGCAGTATAGATTAAACTGATGGACCAAGTCCCAATTGAACTCATATTTTGGAGGTGTGTCTACAGCTGGATACATGCCATTACTTATACCTATTTGTACATAGGCAAGTCTAGATAATTAAACTTTGGTTTCCTTCAGGCGTTCAGCTTACTTAAAAATTAGATAAGTGCCGAATACTTTGATACATATTTCTAGGCTTTTAGTAAACTGTTCTTTATAATTCTTGATTACTAAAGTGAATCCAGTTGGAAATTCACTGAGGTTGTTTAAATTGATGAGGTAGATTGTATCTACCAAACCACTTCGAAAAAAGAGAGAGGTTGTAAGATTTAGGGAAAATAATTGCTCTGCGTCCATTTCTTCCTCTATTTTGAGGATGATATTAGAAGATTTTTTGTTCTTCAGTCTATTCATTTAAGGCTTGAAAACAATCATAAAAAATTTATGAGGTGATTTTCTTCAACACTTTATGAGTATTACTAAACAATTATCATAATTAATCGATAAACAAATAAATATTGAAAACCAATTAAATGAAATAATCACGAACATTTTACCTGCCATTCAAACTCATAGATTAGAAGAACAAAAATATGAAAAAACATTACAAATATTAGATACTATGAATAAAAAACTCGATAAAATATTAGAATTACATTTTTTAGGATGTTAGGAAAATTATGTAATTTTTCAAGAATATTAGGTTGTAATCTAAGGAAGCCAATATAAAATTCTAAACCTCGATATTCTATATTTTGTTGAGCTAATTTAATTTTCTGCTTACTTAGAATTAATCCTTGTTTTTGGCATTTGATTAGAACTTGTTTAACTTTTTGTAAATGATAATCTTTAGATTTATTAGAAAATATAATTATATCGTCTATGTAAGCTAATGAAAAAAGACTAATTTAAATGATCAAGTAATAGGGATTATGAATGGTAATTTAGCTTATGGAAAAATAAAATTTAGTACTCGACTAAAACTAGGAATTCCTTTGAAATCACATAACTTAGATGAAATTATTACAATTGCTTATAAATTTTATAGAGAACATTTAATGAATATTGGACAATATCCTTTTTCAATCACTTATCAAATCAATTACGCTCTAACTAACTCACATCATAGTAGCGAATTAAAAAATATAGATAAAATTTATATTGATCAATTATTTAATGAAGTAGCAAAAGTAGGTGTGAATTTAAGAACTACTTTACGAGAAATACCCAAAATAAAATATCCAATCAAATTAATAGAAAAATCTGTCCCTAGATTATCTTTATCTAAAAATAAATCTTTAACTGATAGAACTTTTTTACATTCTCAATCTTTAAGATTAGAGAGACCTATCAGATTTACTGAACTAGGAATAATATTAGATAAACCTATTAGAATTATGGAACCCAAAATTCCGATTGAAAAAGAAGAAATTAATCCTGAACAAAATTTAAATAAAGAACTAAAAACTATAAAAAATCAACTTAAAGAACTAACAGAACATTAAAAATACTTTATGAGTATTACTAAACAATTATCTGAATTAATTGAAAAAAATAAATATAGAAAACCAATTAAATGAAATAATCACGAACATTTTACCTGCCATTCATAGATTAGAAGAACAAAAATATGAAAAAACGTTACAAATATTAGATACTATGAATAAACAACTCGAGGAATAGAGGAAGATATGGACCCAAAGTAATTATTTTCCCTAGATTTGATCCACAGAATAGAGGAAGATATGGACCCAAAGTAATTATTTTCCCTGGATCTGATCCTCTTACAACCTATCTATTTTTTCAAAATGGTTTGGTAGATACAGTCTACCTCACCAATTTAAACACCCTCACTGAATTTCTAGTTGGATTCACTTTAGCAATCAAGAATTATAAAGAACGGTTTGCTAAAGACCGAGAAATATTTATCAAAGTATTCAGCACTTATTCAATTTTTAAGCAAGCTGAAAGGCTTAAGGAAACAATATTTCGATTATCTAGACTTGCCTATGTACAAATAGGTATAAGCAATGGCATGTATCCACCTATAGACACACCTCCAAAATATGAGTTCAATTGGGACTTAGTCAATTAGTTTAATCTACACTGCATTGAAGGAGTTTACAAGCAGTATTTGAAAACTAACTCTGAATTACTCATTAAGATCAACTATCGAGGACCAAACATCATCATTACTTTAGCCTACAAATTAGCTATCTCACCAGATGCTCTACAACTCATTAAACATGTTGAAGCATTCTTCTCTACATTATTCAATGGTCTCTCTAACCAATGGAAACAAGCAATCCGTCAACAGTTACAACATTATCCTCAACATCAATGTCAACAATGCCCATCTACATCTCAGCAAGAACAACCAAAAGATGACAACTCATCAAATGATTTAATTATTGAAGAATAATGTAGGCCCCTTGTCGACCACAACTATGTAGGCCAATTCTTGGCCACCGAAAGTAGATTCATCTGCTTTCAACTTTTGTTTTTTTCTTGACTTTATTGTACTCTTTTACTTTTTAGTTTGGACAGATGTTTCCGTCTTTGCTTATATAATGTAATACTCTATCTCATTAAAGGTGTGAGAAAATAAAATAAGGTTTCATACCTCTCTCTAGATTCTCGTCCTTCAGCCTGCATATTAGCCATTAAGAGAAAAAGAGAAACCCAGGTGTGTTTTCTTATGCTCTTATTTTTTCATCAATTATTATTCAACTTTATTTAATCTTCATATATCTTATGAAACACGTTATCATTTTTCTCTATACTAGCTTTATTTATTTAGATAAAATTACTCTTATTAATTTTCTTAATGATTTTTCAAGTTATGGTTTTAGAAATATCCTTATGCAATTTCTACTTAATAAAATTCATTAATTATGCCTATTTGTTTTACTTGTAGAGCTATTCATTTATCAATTATATATATAGAAAAGAAAATTATAGTCAGTCAAAGATCTATTAAAGAATTTGAACAGACTTATACCATTTTTAAATCTATAAATGCTTTTGAAAATATTCTTCAAATATTTACTAATATTATAAATAATCATAAAACTCTATATTTTCAAGAAAAGGCCAAATTAAAACAACTTTATAAAAGTCTTCATTATGGCTGTGAATTTTCCCCTAATCAGAAATCTGATCCCAAAAGCTATAGCTTGTGGGGCAAGTACTTTGAACCTTACTTATTTCCACCATGCTTCCACAGATAGCGGCGTAAGCTAGACCGATGAGCAATTCTCGTTTTCCTGGGAATCGAACTCATGACATGGGGTAGTTACCAGGCCGTAACCTGGAGCTCTGATACCACTGATCCCAAAAGGTATAGCTTGTGGGGGGAGTGCTTCTAAAAATAAAGGAATATATGGACCCAAAGCAATTATTTTCCCTAGATTTGATCCTCTTACAACCTATCTCTTTTTTCAAAGTGGTTTGGTAGATACAATCTACCTCACCAATTTGAACACCCTCACTGAATTTCCAACTGGATTCACTTTAGCAATCAAGAATTATAAAAAGCTGTTTGCTAAAGCCTGAGAAATATTTATGAAAGTATTAAGCACTTGTCGAATTTTTAGGCAAGCTGAAAGTCTGAAGGAAACAGAAGTTCAATTATCTAGACTTGACTATGTACAAATAGGTATAAGCAATGGCATATATCCACCTATAGACACACCTCCAAGATATGAGTTCAATTAGGACTTAGTCAATCAGTTTAATCTACACTGCATCAAAGGGGTTTGCCAGCAATATCTACTATCCAACCAATCACCCCACAACAAATAACACAAACACCTTTACCCCACTCTGAAAAAATCAGCCCATTATCTCAAAAGAAAGGAGACCACAAAGAAAATAAAGTTTGTCATTTTTAATGGACCCATGGTCGGTATTTATGACAAATGGCATAAAGCAGCCGTTCATATTTACCAACAAACCCTCTATTATTCATCGTAGCTATCCAACTGGAACAGAAACCAAAAAAGCATCGACTAACTTCAAAGAGCCAAAACTATCTTTAAAACCACAATACAAAACTATCCTTGAAAAATAACCATCAAATTCACAAATAAAACCTTTGGGAAAAACAATAAATCTCGACAAAATCAATGCAATCCCTGCCCGTGCATTAAAGGAGGAAATGAAGAAAATCACCTCAGAAATTTTTTATGATTGTTTCCCCATTTTAGTTCAGCGCCAATTAGCATAAGCTTACAATTTGGTGCATTTATTATATGTGGATGGTTCAAACGCTTCTAGGTTAGCTGCATTCATAACCATAGGCTTCCTTCTATTTTACTAGGATCAAACTTCAAGAACAAATGGTGACGTGTGCACTCACACAACTTCTTGAGACCTAGAAAGAGAAGTTATCTCCAGTAGTTTCTTTTCCACAAGTCTAAGCATCTAAAAATCAAGAAACTTAGTGAAATTGCAGCAAGTTAAATATTTTGACAGGGTACTCAAACAGCCACCTTTGTAAGACCACCGAGAGGCACAATGCTAAAGGCACGTATTTGGCTCAAAGTAAATCAACAGCCTAAAGGATAGGAACTACTTACTGGTTTTGGCTCAAAGATAGAACCACAAGATGCTTCAAATTTTGAAGTCCTTCCCAAGAAATAGATTTGTCAGACAAATTGTTTCCATTTAGGAGCAATTTCTGCATATAATCATGATGAATAACTAGTATGCCTTATTTTTTATATTCAGAAAATAATTGCATTGAGAAGAGATGAGTTCCACACACCTGCAAGGAACTTAAACAGCCAACTCGGGCTGGCAACTCCTGAATCATGTTGTTACTGACATCAAAGACTCTTGCGGAAGATTCACAAGCCCACACTTCATCAGGTATTGCCTTTTAGATTGCAACGGACATAAATAATCAGGAGATATCCAATACTTTCATCGTTATTCCAACACGTAAAAGAAACATGAATTGTTTTATACCTTCAAGTTGCTCTGGCTCAAACCAATAACACCAGTGACCTTCCATCGTTCCAAACGATTCTTATCAACACCAACAGCACTCGTTTCACTCACCGGCTTAGAGTTGGTAAGAGCTCTTGAAATTGGCTGACTCTTGGCTTCCTTTAGTATTGGACCATCCTGTTCAAATAAACCCCAAAATTTAAAATCAAATCCCTAAAATATCTTAATCAAAATTACAGAACTACTTAACATAAGGAAACTCCTCCAAAAAATCTTCATACTACCATCAAATTCAGAAAGACCAACAAAAAGAAGTAAAGTTCAGCCAAACCACAAAAGAATATGGAGAAAAGAAAAGAGAAGTAATAAGAATACCCCTTGGTGCAGGCCTTGAGATGCCATGAGCATGACCTTAGCTCCATTCACCACATCCAATTGCCTCAACGTCATGGCGTCGGTCAACAACTTACCTGCAGAAGAGGACATGTCATTAAAACTCTTGCAACACGGTTCGCGGGAGTACGCACACACACACCCGCCGACAAAGGGTCGAACCTTTAAAGATGAGTTTTTGCCCACGAGGAAGAACATTGGTGAGAGGTTGAAGAAGGTATTTGAGGTCTTTGACTGTGGAGTCTTGAGGAGTAGTGACCGCTATGGATCTTCCACTAAACTTTATTGTTATGGAAATCGACTCTGTGCTTTCCACTTCAAGATTGGTACCACATCTCTCCATGATTTCTTCTTCTCTGTAAGTGCTGTTCTTTGTCGTTTTTGTTTTCCCGACGAAGAAAAAACTTTCCTTTGAGAATGGTTGATCTGACCGCTGTGATGCCCGACAAGTCGTTTCAGGCAACTTGAGATCAAAAGTGCGAGTGCCTCTTTATTTGCGTTTTTTCAGCATAATTATTTTAAAAAGAGTTTTTTTAAAGAATTCTGTTAATTATTTAATTGTTAATTACAAAATAATTTTCTTAAAAGAGTTTCATGTAATAGATTATTTGGTAATATAAAAATAAAAATTTTATTAATTTTAATTATATTTTATTTTATAATAAATTTTTTTTACATATAAATAATATTTAAAATATATTAAATAATATCCAAAGTACAATATATTATGTTTACATTTAATTTGAAAGAATTCAACTATTATTTGGTATTTTATGAATAAAATAGGGTTTACATTTACTTTATAATTGTTTGACAAATTTACTTCCATTTAAATCGTGACATCAATTATGTTAAATATCTATTAAAAAATTCAAAATTATTAGAAAATTTTCAATATTTTTAAAGTTTATAAATGAAATAGTCCCTGATTTTTCTAAAAATTGAAAAATAGTCCATTAATATATTGCACTATATAGTTTATAATTTTTACGTCAACCATGTCTTCAAAAATTATAATAATAAAAAATTTAAAATAACAACGATTTATTTAATTTTATTAATAATAATTTTCAGATATTTCACATATAGATAATAATCACAATAAATATGAAAAAAAAACAATCATTAGATAAATAAAATTAAGAACAATACAAAGTATTTAAAATAATATAATTTCATCGTATAATAATAAATAGTTACATTAAAACATCACATAAAAAGAACAATAAATATTCTTAACTCTCTAACTATTACAATTTACTACAAAAGTTTGTGATAAGGAAACAACCAAATAGAAGTGAAACCTGAAGTAAAAACATTTACAATTACATTGTATATTTAGAATTTAACACGTACATCAAATATCAATAAAATTAAAAGAAGAGGAGAAACACAAACCTGGAAGTATAACTTCATTCAATCGTTTACGGGAGGATACACGTTATAATTGCATTGACCTCAATTATCATTTGGTACAAAATCCTCATCATTGAGAGAAGCCTTATTATTATATAATCATTTACATTCATTGCATCAAATAGCATGTCAATGCTTTTCCGTCGAAGATTATCTTCAAAGTCACTCACATTTACTAGACATATTAATGCTTTTCCATTCAAGATTATCTTCAAAGTCACTCACATTTACTAAACACGGTTCCTCAGAAACTCAATATACCAAAAGATCAATATTATTGATTCAAATTGTATCTATTGAGCTACTTGTCCTATTAAAAATCCTAGTAGATAATAAAATTTAATTATTAAAAAATTATAAGAAATTATACCTAAATTAATAATAATAATAACATATATTTTTCGAAGTTTTAAATTGTAACGAACAAACACCAAATTATTCAATTTTTTGTGCTCCAATCTATTCATTTTCTTGGAATGGATGAATTCAAATGTACTCTAGTTTCTTTTACAGCCTGCTGCACTCACACATTGACTTAAAATTTAAATTGCAAGTCTTTGCAATTCTGAAACACCAGTTCGGAATTGATACTACCAAGAAACTGAAAGTCTTAAAATAACAAAATTAATGTCATAAATAAAATAAAATGATAATTAATTTTAACAAGTAATTAAAGGGAAAAGCTAACACTTAGAGAAAATTTTGCTCTTTTCGAATAACAATTGACATCCTAAAATCTCCAGAAGATTGCTTATAAAGATCCATTTATGAGCTCAAGATATCTTGCCTTATGTTGTGGGCAACAACTGTTGTAATAGTTAATAATATTTCCTTATTAACTTCAGCTTTCTTTGTAAAATTTGGTTTAAAATAAATGATAGAATTCAAATACTCCCTAGTTGCAAATAATGGAGTAAAGTTGCCTTTCTTATCTGTCATTGATGACTGCAAGGTAAGGTGTGTACAAAAAGACCTAATTTTTAGATTGACCTTGATTGCTTCCTTCACCCTCTTCATGACATAAAAAAAACTATTATTGTTTTTTCATCACTATTAGTCAAACGAAGCACCCTCACCAAAGACTCATAAACTCGGATAACAAATTGGCAAACCTCGAATCTAGAATTAGACATAGCATACTGAGATGCAACCTACTTATCACTTATAAAGATACTATCTCAACTCTTTCTTCATCATAACAAAACACTAAAGTGATATGAGCTTCGTTGCAAATCTTTTCATAGCAGGACAACACAAATTTCTACCATTGGTAAAATCCTTTCTTATTAAATTCAACACTTATGCGCGATTATAAATGAACTTAGTCACCTTTTTGGCTTTTAGCATAGTCTTATCAATAAAAGAAAAATACGTAACATCTCTTATATTTTCTAATAATAAGTTAATGCAATGTGCAGGATAAGGTGTCCAAAAAAAAAGAATTATACTTATTTTGTGACCTTTTCCACTTGCTTTATAAGCAAAATCATTTTCAGTAATGAATTGAACAATATTTCATGGCCCCACTTCATTCATAATTTTATCAAATATCTCAAATAAAGTATTAGTATTCCTAACAAGATCAGATGCATCAGTAGACTTCAAAAACATTGAGCTCTTTATAGAATAAACCAAAAAATTAATAATAGGCTCCTATTTGTCCAACCATCATACATGATTGAAAATCTATAAGTAGCTCAATCCGTTATTCTTTCTTCCAAATAACTTTTAATTTCAAAAACTAATCAACTTAAAAGAGTACCTCTATAGTCATCAATAGAAGGGTCTTTGTATCCTAGACCGTAAGAGACTATAACATCCACCATAGGCTAATAATAGTATGATTGGGAAGCATTGAATGTTGCACTTGTATCATACCACCATCTAGTCATTGTCATATCTACATTGTGAGCTGCATTTCTAGATTACATGACACTATGAATTAAAAGCTAAGCTTCAAAAGTTGACCATTGTGTAAAAAAAATTGTCATTTGCCTTCTTCTTTTCCTAACATCAGGTCCAGGTTTATATAAAAATTTCAAACACATTATAAAACTCATTATGAATAATTGTCATATTTGTCTATTTATTCTACAATCACTTTTAATGAACAATTGTACCATTTGTAATCAATTATTAACTGAGTTTCAAAGTTTAGAAACTTTAATTTCTACATATCGTATGAAAAGAGATTATTATAGAAAAAGATCTAACTATCTACAATTCTGTATTAATAATAATGGATTACTTCCTATTAAAGAAAGACTAGACATTGCAACTAATCTCTATAATTTATACAACCAAGATTTAATTAATATACACCAAGTGTTAATAAAACATCAAAGAATAAATCATTAAGATGACCAAAATAACTCACGAAAATAATAATAAAATTTTAGTAGCAGATACTTTAGAATTAACTAAATCTACTAGAGTTTTCCATATTAGTACACTATTACCAAATGAAAAACAATAATAAATAGCTAAAGCACGATTAAATGTAAAAGATGGACAAGGTATTACACATCATCCATTTAAAATTTTAATTAATAGAAAAATATAACTTATTACGGAAAATTATACATGAAATACCAATTAGAATAGATTAATGCAATGGACCTATTCGATTAAACTTAATAGATCAATATCAAATTTAGAAACAATTACAAAGAATTCTTGAAGAAAGAAGACACAAAACAGGATATATACACCTTTCAACAATTCAAATCTTATTAAAATATAATTTTCAAGAAGGAATCGATTCTCCTATGAGGATGGCTATTATTGATGAAAGAAAGTATGATCTCAAAGATCAAATAATCGAAATAATAAATAGCTCAAAGATCAAATAATCGAAATAATAAATAGAAATTTAGCTTATGGAAAAATAAAATTTAATACTCTTTTAAATTAGGAATTCCTTTAAAATCCCAAAATCTAGATGAAACAATCACTATAACCTATAAGTTTTATCGAGATAATCTAATGACCCTAGGATAATATCCTTTTTCAATTACTTATCAAGTTAGTTATGCTTTAACTAATTTATACCACATTATTGATTTTAAAAATACAGATAGAATTTATATAGACCAATTATTTAACAATGATGCAAAAGTTTGAACAAATTTAAGAACTAACCAAAGAAAATTACCAAATATTAATCATCCTATTAAATTACAAAATATAGTAAGTTTAGAAGATACTCCTCACTTATCTTTGTGTGAAAATAAAATACTTAAAAAACCTAGTCTTTTACGATCACAATCTGTAAGATTAGGAAAGCCTATTTGGTTTATTGAACCTAGAACATCAAATGAAAAAGTAGAAAAGAATACTGAACAATTAGTTGATGAATTAGTTAATATTAAAAGACAACTTTAGGAATTATCAATTTGTCTTAAGAATACATCATGAGTGTTACTAAGCAATTATCTGAATTATTAAATGAACAAATTAATATTGAAATTCAATTAAAGGAATTAATTACTGAAATACAACCATTACTAAATAAAATTCAAAATTTGCAATCATAAAAATTTAATTAATTTTATGACATTCACTAAATATTGGAATCTTTAATTAATAAAATTAATAATAGAATAATAAATACTGACAATAAATGCTATGAAAAAATTATTAAAAACTAGATCAAATAGATGAAAAACTAGAAAAGCTAGAAAAATCAAAAGTGGTATCAGAGACATCTACCCTATCCATTATAATGTTAGTAAAACCATGGTGAATATAGAAATAAATTTAAAAAATCAATTAGAAGAAATTACCCAATTATTTAATACATTAACTTTAAATAAAGAAAACAACTCTTTAAAACGTGAAACTATAAATCCAATTACTGATCACGATGAAATAATTTATGGGCATGAATTAGACCAAGAAGTATATATGGAACAACCATCTTCTTCTTAACGAAAGCCTAAAGACCTATCTTCTTCACGAAAACCTATTGAAATACCTGAAACAAATCAAAATGGAGAAAAAAAATGAAAAAGAGAAAACCAAACAAAATATGATTAGAATTATAGACCAGTTCACTAAGAAGAATTAAATCGTTTTGGCTATAATAGAAAAGACAATAAAATATGAAAATTTCCAATTGAATATTGACCAAAAGAAGTAACATTAGGACCAAATGGGATTTTAAATTTATACCATGTCTTATCCCCAAAAAATTTATTACTTGAATGGTCTAATAGATTAGCATTAGTCATTTAATTAGAAAAACCTTTTGAAGGAATAACTAATATAAGTACCTTATAGAATTTTATAACTTATAAAACTACTAGTATAATATTAAACTTTTTACTAGACAATGAAGTACAAATAAAAAATACCACTGACTTTCTTAATGCAATTGAACGTATAAAAGCCTTTCAAGTAGTAACTAATGAATTGCAACAACAAATAGGAATAGTCAAAAAAGATATCAACCAGTTAAGAAAAACCATTAGCATCCTCAAAAAACAACAAGCACCTACAATTTAACCAATCACACCATAACAACTTTCTCAATCAACTATTCCACCTATTACATCTACTTTAAACAAACAAGACACCTTGCCACAAATAACCACTCCTATGTCTCAAAAGAAACAAGATATGTCCAACTCAAAAACCTATGTCATATTCAACGGACCTATGGTAAGAATCTCTGAAGAATGGCATAAAGTTGCCATTCATATTACTAGAAAACCCTCAATCATTCATCACAGCTATTCAACCAGGATCGAAGCTAAAAAATCTCTCAAAGAATTCACTGAAACATCATTACGACCTTAATATAAACAAGTCTTAGAAAAACTAGCTTTAGAAACAAAGATGAAAACACTTGGATGTCCAATTAGTATGGATAAAATTAATGATATACCTACAAAAACATTAAAAGAGGAAAGTGACATTTTACTTAAAAACCTAGATCAAATAGATGAAAAACTAGAAAAACTAGAAAAATCAAAAGTGGCATCAGAGACATCTATCCTATCTAATATAACGTTAGTAGAACTATGGCAAATATAGTGTTGAAATTCTTTAGGCAAAGCTTTCATTTGTTATTTCACATCATGACTTACTTTTTTACAGGGTTCCAAATCTCCTTTAATCCCAGTTTTTTACAGGGTTCTACATTTTCTTTAATCCTAACTAAATACTTATTTAATCGAGTGGTCCCTCCACCTTTCAAACACTTGTTACGAAACAAGCAAATAGTATGGTTCTTCATACCAAGAACCAATGTAGCATAAGCCTAAGCTGAATTATTGTATCTTCCTGAACCGGTTTGATAAGGAGTAGTTGAACTTCCTTCCATTTATCTATAAAAATAAATTAAGGCATATATCAAAATAAAGAACATATAATTTCATTACAAAGTATGTATGTCCATCTTATCTAATATAACTCATTTTGTATGATTACATTATACACAATTCAATTTCATCCAACACGATTTGATTTTATCTGACACAATTTATCAATAAGTCCAAAACTAATAATTCAAGTATTCAACATACACAATTACATAATACGAATGTCAATCTTATGTAATATAACTCATTTTTTATGATTACATCATACACAATTCAATTTTATCTAACATAATTCATCAATAAGTCAAAAATCAATAATTCAAGTAACAATATATACAATTACACAATTCATATGTCTATCTTATGTAATATAACTCATTTTGTATAATTACATCATAAACACTTCAATTTCATCCAACACAATTTAATTTTATCCAACATAATTCATCAGTAAGTCAAAACCAACAATTCAAGTATTCAACATATACCATTACACAATATACATCTCCATCTTATGTAATATAACTCATTTTGTACGATTACATCATACATAATTCAATTTCATCCAACACAATTTAATTTTCTCCAACATAATTCACCAATAAGTCAAAAACCAATAACTCAAGTATTCAATAAATACTATTACACAATACGCAAGTCTATCTTATATAATATAACTCATTTTGTATGATTATATCATATACAATTTAATTTCATCCAACACAATTCACCAATAAGTCAAAAACCATCAATTCAAGTATTCAACACACATAATTACATAATACACGTCTATCTTACGTAATATAACAACATAAAAATTATTTAATTATATAATCAATTATTAATGTTAAAACATTAAATTTTTTTGAAAATTTTAAAGGTCAGTTGCCTATCTTTACCCTTTTAAACTATATAAAGTACTTGTGGGCTTGAGATAAATACATTTAAATCCATTTAAAAGGTTATACTATGGTACACAAAAAATTGGGAAAGACAAGGTTATTCTTAAAATTTTCATGACCTTATATTAGCATGTATAATCAATTATTAAGAGAATAACAGTAAATGAATTAACTATAAGTGCTTAATTTGGTATATAGTAAAATCAAGAGTTAAGTCTTGGAACTAAATATTTCTTCAAGCCAAAAGCTTTGTATAATCCAAACCCACAAAGGAAGAATATAAGTAATTTGATTTTATCCATCATTTAATTATATGATGGTATTCTATTGTATAAAAATTCAAAATACACTTAGTTTTCCTTTTAGTATATGGCTATTCTTTCCTTACCTTTTCATGTCTCTTTAAAAAATGAAAGAAAAGAAAAAACAAAGTGTTCTTATGATAAAACAGACCAATGGTTTAACAAATTTAGGTGGTATTTGAAAGTAAATCTGCTAGCTTTCTTGGTCTATTCTATGATATGCATAACAATTTAATTGTCTGCTAGCTTTCTTGGTCTATTCTTCATGCGTTTATTGAATGAAGAAAATGGAGATATAAATTAACTATACACTTGGAAAATGTTAACTATTCAAAAATATAATTGACTAGAGTGTAGCTTTATTACCAATTTACTATATAGGGACCTCATCCTCCACAACTTTATTCTTATTAATTGGCAACAACATAATTTTATACTAAATACTATTATACTAATTCTAAGAATATGTAATAGAATTTTATATCAATTAATTATTTACCCAATACCTAATATTATTATACTAACTTTAAGAATATGTAACAAAATATTATATCAATTAATTCTTTACTTTAAATAATAACAAGTTTACTTTACATTCTTGGTTTTAAGTTGAAACTTTCAATTATCAATTCATGCATGCCTGTGCATTTCATTCACTGACTTCATTAGAAAACTTAAGATAAGTCCCATATAAACCAAACCACAACCAAGCCAGATATAAACCAAACCTCCAAACTAGATAAAAGAAAACTCATGCATTTCATTCAATTCCAATCCAACCATTCAAAAATCACAAATGTAATTCACAATTCAATTCTAAGTTTCAACGATTCACAATCACAAATGCAATTAACAATTCAATTCTAAGTTCCAATCATTCACAATCACAAATGCAATTAAGGGGAAACATACCAAAAAAAATCACAATGTCAAATTTGGTAGGTCAGGTCAGGTATGAAAAACTAGATATGAAAAATCTGGTTTTAGATATGGGTCAGCAATGATGGTGGTGGAGAGGAGGGAGAGGCAGAGAGCAGCAGGAGAAGCTGCAGAGGGAGGAGGCTCAGATTTGGAAATTGGAGAGGCAGATCGTAGGCGAAAGGAGGGGGTTTTGGTAGGGAGGCATGGTGGAGAGGTATCGGTAGCCACAATGAGGGTGACGAGCGAGAGGAGTGGCGGTGAGGGAGCAGGAGAGAAAAAGTGAGAGTGAGAGTCTTGAGAGAGAGATGACAGTGCGACTAACATTAGGGGATTTTATTAAATTTTGTACAATTTAGTCCTTGTATTTGTCAATTGTATCAACTAGTATTTGATTAGCATTTTAAATACCATCTAGTACTAGCCAAAACTAGCAGTGTGGTCTATTATTGAAGGCTGGTAAATGGAACGGTATTTGTAACACTGCATGAAAACCCCATGCTTTTATCCTTATACATTTTAAAAAATAAAATTTTGTTAGTTCTGCCATGGAAAAGTGTAATTGGTTTCACTTATATACTTTTTTATATGAACAACAAGTGAAGTTGATAAATGTGTGTATTTTAATATTTTTATTTCAACATTCTTTTAATAAAATTTTATTTTTATTTGTATTATATATTGTTGTATTATAAGTAACATTATAACCAATTAACGTTGCGATTGTTGTTAGGGGATTTTGTTAAATTTTTTTTACAATTTATCCTTGTATTTGTTAATTGTATCGATTGGTATTTGATTAGCATTTTAAATATCATCTAGTACTAGCCAAAACTAGCAGTATGGACTAGTATTGAAGGATGGTAAACAGAACAGTATTTGTAACACTGCATGAAAATCCCATGTTTTTATCCTTATACATTTTGACAAATAAAATTTTGTTAGTTTTGCCATGGAAAAGTGTAATTGGTTTCACTTATATACTTCTTTTATATGAACAATAAGTGAAGTTGATAAATGTGTGTAGTTTTAATATCTTTATTTCAACATTCTTTCAATAAAACTTAATTTTTTATTTGTATAATATATTTTTATTATAAGTAATATTATAACCAATTAACATTTTTGAGAAATTAAAATTTTTCATTAGTAAACATAGTATAAATGAATGCAAAGTTCTTACTAAGCTTTTAAGCCATAACTAGATCCTCAAAAAGGTACAACATATGGTTTTCTCATATAAAATAATACTAAAGAAGACAGTTAGTAGATAATAGGTTGTAGGAGCTGATATATAACATATATATATATATATATATATGTGTGTGTGTGTGTGTGTGTGTGAATTTCTTTTTCTTTTTATATTATAATTCTATTATCCTCTTTTTTGGTCCCCTTCCATCATTCCTTAAGTCCCATAAGTTTGGTTTGATCCTGTATAATCGAACGCAATTCATCATCCATGACATCTACTTATCCTCCTATGATTCTGAGTTAAAAGATTCCTTGGACAACTCTTGAAAAATAAAATTGAAAAAAGAATAAACCAAAATTTGGTTTTTTACCCCATCTTTAAACAACTCGAAAAAACAATTAATAAATTGAAAAAGAATTTTTTTAGGGAATCAGTCTGATTATATCTCTATTCGTTGTGTTTGAAGAAAGGAAGGTTCCTAAAGAATCGATCTTTCTTTTAGTTTTAGTTGTTGAATCTCTCTTTGATTGATCAATGTGTGATATTCCGAATATTCATTACTAATGGAATCATTTTTGTTTGATATTTTATACTTTTATTGTATATTTAGTATTTAATTTGTTCCAAGTGCATTTATAGGTAATAATTGCCTTTATGGACCAATTGGAGAGGAATTTGGGTGAAAACAGATAAAACAAAGATTTAAAGCAAAGAAGAAATACATGATTGTGTATTTGTGTAAGTTCCTCAGGCCGTGCAGAATTGCGAATTATGGAGATTTTGGGTTATCCACAGGCTAATGCACGCCTGTGTATTAGATCGTGTATCTCTCATAATCCTAAAAATTGCTAGAAAAAGAAATGATCGCAGGTAAAATAGAGAAGCAGACTTTTGGAGATGATTCCAGACATGGAGAACATCCAGAAGGGATGATATTGATCTAGAGAAGTGGAAAATATAAATAAATCATCAAAAGATCTAATAGATTACATCATTAACCTCAAATTTGCAAGAACATTCGGTAGGAGATAAAGGGAGATTTAGAATTATGAACTCTCTATTTTCTATTTGTTGTTCTTTTTGTTTATGTTTGATTTCATTTTCTATCATGTGTAACTAAACATCTTTAGTGTCTAGGTAATATGAACCCTAGTCTTGTGTTAAAACATATTTTGATACTTTTATTTAATGCAATTGTTTTGATTGATGTATTGTGGTTCAATTATGTGTTTAATATATGTTCTAATAGATCCAGAATACTAGTTCATAATCTGATTTCATAGCATAGAGACTGAAAAATCTTGTGTATGAATAGATCTTCCATAATTGAAAGGAGTTGATTGCAAACTTAGAGATAGGTCGACACAAATCCTCTAGATTAGAGTCAAATCTAATAGCAGAATTCACAAATTGGTAAAGCAATCTTAGTACCTTTAACTTGAATAACATCGATTGATAATTCTAATATTAGTTATTAGTAGTCTCAAGTGAGTTATTAACATATGATAGGAATTTCCATGGTGCAATAGTTAATAAAACAATTGCATAATAAAAGGTTAATTATTTAAGGGTGTTTTAGGGGGATTCATAACCTAGACACTAATTCTTGATATTGATTTTTTTCTAAGTGAATTAATTTTTTTCTAAGTGACTACTTTCTACTCTATGTTCAATACTGCTGCTATTAAAATTCAAAATCAATCCTTAGGCTAGATAATAGGAGAGACTTAATTATTTGTAATCAATATCTTCGTGGGATCGACTCATACTTACTGATACTAGCTACAACTACACCATGCATATACGGTACAAGTAACATTGGTATAGAAATAAACCAATCAGGAGTAATGTGTTTTCACTTAGCATTGCAACTTAAATTCATTTAATCACCTCCATGCTCGGTGTGTTTAAAGTCCCACGTTCACATGTCTATTGTAAGTTGTAACTTGCATTTCAGTTGGGATTTGTAAGCAAGTTTCATATGTTGATTATAGTTGAACGATACTTAAGGTGGATTTTTAGACAATATTTTGTTCTCTAGTTTGCACAATTATTTCTTAGACGAGAACAAATTTGCACATAACTTATTTTTGAAAAATCATGTGTTCCTTTCTTTCCACAAAGCATATACAACATTTACTAGGGTATTTTATAAGTTAGCATATCCCCTTTATAGATGTTATAGTTTTGAGATGACTAGAGGATAATATCAGTCCACTTAGTGGGAGAAGAGGTTGTAATACTGTCTCCTGCAACCAAATTAATACCAATCTAATAATGAAATATGTAGTTAGTGAAGAGTTAAGATTTTTCCCTTGAGGAATCTATTGGTAAGTGTTTCACGAGTTAAAATTAAAACAAATTAAGGGGGAGGGGGGTTATTAAATTAACATGATTTAGAAATAAACAAAAATGAACAGATCTAGAAAATTAATGAACAAACCTTGGTTTCGGGTCATCTACGCTGTCAACTAGTATGAATCATCAATATAAAATTAAGACCATTGACAAATAGTCATTGAATGGTGTTCTCTCTTAGGATTAAATGAATAGAAACATGTATTCTAATCACCCTTATTAACTAACAACTTAGATACGATCTTAAGTTTCATTAATTAATAGCTTTAAAAACTAAGAGAATCAGTGAGCAAGACAATACACAAATGATATGTATTTAGTCTAGATAAATATCTTTCTTAGAATTTTCAATCCCTAACGTAAAAGATGGTAATCTTATTTGCTACATTGGATTAACAAAACTGAATGTCAAATCCTACTAATCTGGCTATAAATTAAATCAATCAATTCCTAGTTGCGCACCCTAGAAATCAGTCAATTCAATCATGAAAAGTAATATGAAAGAAACTTAATATTAGTCAATGAAATAAACTTTATTAAGAAAATCTTATACATACTAGATGATAATGTTGATTTCCTTCAACCAAGAAGAAGGATTGAGCTACTTATAACAGTGATGGAACTTCATAGAAAAATAGCAGAACATCAGTTCTCTGTATTTGCCCTTTTTCCTAGAAAAACAAAAAACTCTCTAACCTAGAAAAACAATAGCATCAATGATGATAAGATGTTTAGAAGGATTTTTCATCCTCCCTTCTTAAAGTTATTTTATCATATACACTTCCCCAAAAAATTACACATAAAGAAAACAAATTGATTCCCAATATAATTAGAATCTTAAGTCTATCAAATTTGTTTTCAAATCATACTCTACTGATGAACTTTTCATTTGCACGTGCCCACACTTTGTCAAAAACTTTTATGCCAACTAGAAATTTGAATTACCTTTACTTTTCTCGCATCTTTTTGATTCAAATTCGTCTCCCATATGTTAAAAATCATTTGATAAAAATTAAGAAACAAGTCCACTAATTTTAAATAAAAATCATCAAGTTAAAGAGAATTATATCCAAAGTTAGCACAAAAATAATAACTTATCAAATTCTCCCACACCAATCTTTTGCTCGTCCTCAACAAACTACATTTGCAATAAATTGACCAACTAATCAACTTTCTTTATTCCACGTCTCACAATAGTAAATAGTGCACACTTCAAGAGTTAAGCAATGTTGTAATCAATGAATACACCAGAGTTAATTATTTAAGTAAATATAAACAAAGTCAATTTAAGGTAGTCATATTTTAAAAACTAGGACATAATTATAGCAAACTCTCATAGATCGAATTTCACCCAAAACACTTAAGTGTTTATTGGTTTAGTATTCCACTCAAATTCTTCTAATGTAAATATTCTATCATATGCTTGCTTTTTCACCAACTTTTCACCACTTGAAATACAAACATGCGCAAATCAAAAGCACTTTATTCAAGGTTGTATTGGGTTATAGGTAAAGGTAAGGATTGATAAACAAAAAGGGTAAAAATCATAAACATTGGCAAAGCATCTAACCACTTATGGAGACACAATTTGAATCACAAAGGAGTTAATAAAGTCATTCCGTGTAGAGATAGATTACACTTCATAATTTGTTTCACTGTTGTATTTTTATTTTTATTCTTTATTCCTTTGAAATATACTGATATTTATGATCATGAGATAGCAGTATAACATATAATTCAAGTCTCAATCTCTTTAATTTCCTTTCATCTTTTTGTTTTCCTTGCTTTCCATATTTCTCCAAATAAGTTTGATATACATTGTGGTTAGGATGCCTACTTACATTTATGATGGGTGAAGATATTAAAGGTTTTAGTTGTTTATTATGGGTTTGTCAAGAAAAATGGTTCGACTCAAAAGGTTTAACAAAGGATATTGAATTGGGTTGGCCTTTTAAGCTAAGGTTTAAAACAAAGAGGGTCTTTGTTATTTTCTAGAGAAAAATTCACTTTAGAAGATAATCACACATCAAAGAAATACAAATTGATATAGATGTTTCAATCTTTTAGGCCTAAAAACTCAAAAGTTAATTTAGTTCACAACAATTATAGACCATGTTTAATCATATGATTGCCAAAGCTTCACTAAGTGTATACATTTGTATTTCTTAACTAAGTGACATCTATTATCCTAAAAATAAATAAATTAAGTCATGCGCACTACTTAAGTCATTAAAATTAGAAGTATAGAAAGTATCAAAGTTGGCTAATCAATTTCAAACAAGTCAACAAACATTCAAGAATTTTCAACAAAGATTCCTAAATATCAGTTTAATGGAACATACCCCACCCCCACACCTAATCTAATTAAATAAAGTAAAAGAAGCTAAAATGTAACAGAAAAAAGGAAAGAAAGCTTCTACTACTCAATGTAGGTGAGACAACCTGACTCTTTGTGGTTAGACGTGGGTTAGAAGGGACAGCTAGACTCGGATAAGTAAAGAATATCCTCTTATGACTCATTTCAACGATGCCAATCCTGCATAAACATTCCAAATCCAAAGTTCTATGGCACAAGCCACCAGCATGTCAATATTTTTAGGATCCAATAAATTCAAATTAATGGCCAATTGAGTGATATAGGACCCTAGTATTAATGGTTTGGATTTCTTGTTTAACACAGATTGAAATTGAGTCAGAAACCAAAAACCTATATTAACAAGAATTTGTTTGTCCATACACCAAAAAAATAAAATTCAACCTTAGAAAGTGTAATAGTAGAATCTTGACGCCCTGAAAAATTGTAAGCTAAGAGTCGACGTATGATTTTGAAAATAAGATTTATAAATATGAACTCTTAGATGCTCCAACATTATATAGTTAAAGATTTACAGACCATTGAGTCCATAGTTCAAAAGCATGAAAATTAGTAAGATAATCACAAATGGAACTTACAAATAGTTCATTCTTTATGTCATCAGTTGATATAAGACCCATAGCAATGCTAAAGTCAGCAATAAATAACGTAAATCCCTAGCCCATAAGTCTAAATTCAACAATTCCTTTAGTAAGCAAGTCAAATTCTTTATAGGAATTAAATTGAAAGATGCTATAAAATTCTCGTGTCAATTCAACATAAGCATGACAGCCAACTTTAACAAATGCATTCCAATAAATTTGCCCAACCAATTGCTCAAAGGAATTATGAATTTGTAAAGCATCAAGAGTGTCGGTCAGAGTATACTTACATCGATAAATTTTGCATTGGCTCAACTGTTGAAATCTCTGATTGTCCTCTAGTAGTTGAAAAGAAGTGAAAGCCCCACTTTGTGAGTTCCATTGGCTTCTCCTTTCAATTTGCTTACCTTTTCGAGTTTGATTCCTAGTTGTAGGACTTTAGATCGGTTCAAAAATAGGAGGAATGGAGGCAGTCAGAGTTGTGGCTATGGTATCCGATGGAGGTTGGGTTAACCAATGTCGGGATTGATGAAGCTAATCGATGCGAGTCATTCTTCTTGGCGACATGGTTCCAATATTTGTGATTTTACAAACCTGGAATCACGAAAATGAATGTTGCCCCTAAATTTTTTCTCTAGTTAAGCAGGATTGAAATGAATTATAGGGTTTTGATAGATTTATTCTCGGGAGTTTAATTGTTATATCTATGCTAGTAGAATTTATTTCATTGGATTGAAGTAGTAAGAATGTTCAAGGCCATTTTTGGAAGATCACTTAAAGATAAAAATCATAAAAATTAAAAGAAGGGCCAAAATGGGCATTACATAAAGTGAAGGGAAAAACTGGGAGAGCAAGACTAAGGAGGGGTATAATTGGAAGACAAGGATTAAAATGGTCTTGAATTAAGAAGATAGAAGAGAGAAATGTCGTGGAAGAGAGGAGAGAAAGAAGAAAAACATAGAGAAGAAAGAAGAAGAGAAGATCGTGGGCTAAGGACAGATTTGGAGTAAATTAGAGAAAGAGGGCTACAAACTGTCTGATGAAATCGGGTTTTAATTTAGTCTCTAAGAATTTCAATGTTTGGATAGAAGTTGAGCATAAGAATAGTCAAAAAATGTTTTGTGTATAACTTTCAGATTTCTAAACCAAATTGAATGATTTTGGTGTCATTAGAAACTTAAAACAATGAGGAACATTTTTCTAGAAGGAAGTGTTATCAAATTTATTCATTTACCTGATCAGAATGATCATGAAAAATTGACCCGAAGGTTTATACTTTTGGAAGAGTTTGAGTTTTTAGAATTTATCTTAGTGAATATGTTATATATGGGTCCTCAAATTATATTCTTATTGAATGGGAATTTTTGTCATTGATAAAGGGAATCAAGGAAGGCAAGAGGATTAAGAGGAGAGGCACCTTTGATCAAGGTTTAAGCAAGAATTTCTTAGGTGACTTTCATGTTTATAATAGAATTACTAAGCCATGAATGTTTCTTTTAACACAAGAGAATAAAATAATTTCAAATTGCTTCATAATTGTTGCATTATTTCTTTTGAATAACTTGAGAAATTGTTATATGTTTGGTATATGAAAGTGGTTGATGGAAATGCATGTGAAATATTTTATGTTCATGAACAATTGTGCTTCTAAAATATGCCGTTGTGGCAAAATGTTAAGAAAAATCATGTTTTCGAAATGTGCCATTTGAGAAATATATTTACAAGATTTAAAATGCATGATTATGTGGGTTTGTGGTGGTCCCCTAAGTTAAATTAAGTGCACTGTGATTAAAGACTTCCCCTGCCTGCCCGCTAGTAGCATGGAGCTCCTTCATAGACTCCCATAAGTTCACGACTACACAAGACAATTATGTGGGATTGCGATAGTACGTTTTATTTACGGCTACATAGGAACATTATGTGGAAATGTGTAGTACGCTCTGTTTATGGACCTACTCAAACCATTCTGATGTGCTTATGTGTTTATGATTTTGTGAACAAGTTGATGAATGCATAAATTGTGTTATTTGTGAATTGGATTACATGACAAGAATTTGAAAAACATGTGTTTTATAAATTTAATATGAATTTTCTATGACAAATGAATATTTTCAAGGTTTTGCTTGTTTCTCCATTATAAACTTGTTACCCATGAGCTTTAAGCTTACCCCCTTTTTGTCCCATCTTCAGGTGAAGAGAATGAGATTGAGTAATTAAGAGTCAAGGCTTCGCTCCAAATTCTGCACATTTTGTATTTTAAGCTAGAATTTATAAAAAAAAAGACTTTAGTCGCATTTTAAGGATTATTAGTTCATGTAACTTTTTTATTTTGAGATATTGAGATATTGATGTATTGTGGCTTAAAATGCCATTAAAGCTTTGTGAAACTCTTCTTTTGATGTTAAGAAAATGTAATTAGGTTGCTCATGAGTTTCCAATGATATGGAGGGTGAAATTTTAGATATCGGAGTTGAGAGAATAGTTTTGCTAAGTGATGAGATTAAGAGTGGAAAGAGTTTCCTTTTGTTTATAATAAATCTTTTGGGGTTTGCTCATGATTTTCAATCGATATAGAATATGAACTTGCTGGATATTGGAAGTTGTAGGTTAAGGGATGTTAAGGTTGTAAGTATATATGTATTTTTGCATTGTTTGATGTTGGGGTCTGAGTTGTGGTTCCAGGGATTTCGCCGTAGCGAAGCCATAGTTGGCTAGGGCAAACCCTTCCCGAAAGGTATTATTATGGTTAATTGTTCATCTTCATGGCCGTAAAGTGAAGCTTCTTGCCGCAACGTATTTATCTCAAGAGATGCTTGGGTCTAATATAGGAACTTCACTTCCCGAAGGGTCTCCATTGAAGTTCTCATCCGTTTGCCGCGACGAACCCACCTACCGGGACCAAAGGACCCAACATTTATGGTATCAAAACCTGAAAATGAACCGATGATGGTTAAAGAGATTTCATTGGATTACACTCACATTTTATGATTCCGAATAGTTTGACTCCGAAAATGGGGTCCAACATGTTATGTGGTCAGAGTGCCAGGTTTAGTATCTTATATGGGCATTTTTTGAAATAGGTCTCAAGTTACATGCCATGTCATAGCAGACAGTAGCAACTGATCCCTAGTTTGAGTCGCATGTGTATGAGTCATATACATGAGCAATTGTTAAGAGTTTAAGTTGATAGAATTATTGAGAAAAATGATACTCTTTCATGATATGAGAAAATGAAAGTTGTGGGTAAATAGAAATGAGAAAGAGTATAAGGGTAAATATGACAGATAATGATTCAATGTATTTGGATTGGGAGATGCATTGTTGAATATGACATCAATATTGCACTGTGGTGATATATCCCTAAATGTGATATAGATGTGAATGTATTGCCCTGGATTGTTTGAGGGATATAAGGATATAAGTATAAATGATGAGATTAGAGTGCACAAGTAGAATGCAATGAAAACATAACCTTGTTATGATCTTAAGAAGAGGAAATTGGAACCAAAGTGGTTCTTCGATTAATGCGACAAGAGTTATGATCCACCGTAAGAAGATATTCGTGGAATTGAGATCAGAATTTCATAATGATTATGCTTCGATAATTTTGAATTGATTGAAGATATACATATGGAAGATGAAAAAAAATGACAATAGGAAAATGAGATAGAAATGAGGAAAGAGAAAAAAGAGAAATATTGGTGGGGATAAATATTTTAACAAAATGGGATGACAAAAGCATATGCAACAATAATTATGTTTACTACTTCATTGAGTTTTGGTAATTAGAACGTTATCAACCTTGTAAGAACGATAGAAATTGGTCTTCTTGAGGTATCATGGATGGCTGATAATGCGATGATGATAACAGTTGATTGATAAACATTACATGAACTGTATAGATGATTGTAGCAAGAAATCTTCTTTTGAAGAAGAATTTCATTGAATTAGGTTAAGCAGATCAGATGGTTTATATTAAGGATGATCAATGAAAGAACAAATTAGAAATGAATATGTAATGATTCAAAAGTAAATATTGGAGTCATATCCTTAGCAGAGACTCAAGCATAAGAGGTAGAATATACTACTGAGAATGTATGTATTTTGTTTGATGTAAAGTATCCAACTACGTAAGGGGATTTTTGGAAATTGAAGTAACACTATTGCTAATGTGAGGAGAACTTAAATCCATATTATATTCTGTGCGAATATGCACAGGAGATGTAAATTAGATTTTGATGAATGTGTTACAAATACAAGAAGTTAAGATTGAAAATAAATTGAAATTTGTGGAGAAATTAGTATAAATGAGCAGACAGTAGAATAAGTCAATGTGAAATTAGAGGAAATTGAATGAATTGAGAGAATCATTCGAGAAAGGAAGTCGATTGGAAACTTGAACATAACATGAGACAATGTTACCTCTTTGAGGAATTAGTTATTTAAGGAAACACGAGGACTAATTATGGGCATATGGAGCTTTGGAAATATTTGTTCAAGTTAACAAATGCCCCAACAGTACTATGGTTTAAATATTAAAGCAATCCAAGAAAAAATTTATTGATATGTTAAATGTATTAGAAAAGTTGAGAAGAATAGTTTGAATACTTGAGGAAAAACGTGTAAATCATATGAGTAATGAAAGTAAAGAGAATTTTGAGGAATTATAAAACTGATATTAATTATATCATTTAGATTTGGAGATTTTATAGTATACAATGATGTTGTATAAGAGATTAGGATAAAATTCAATACAACATGATAAAGTGATTTCATATGCATGGAGACAATTGAAACCTTATGGGTTGATTATTTGATACATGAATTGAAACTTCGTGCAATAGTGATTGTTTTGAAAGTTTGGAGACATTATAAGTATAGAAACATTTTTAAACATATAGATCATTTAATTTTGAGGTAAATATTGAGTTAAAAGAATTGAATACGAGACTGAGACAATAGATAGAGTTATTTGAAGGATTATGATTGTATAAATGAGTACTATACTGGTAAAGCTAGTGTTGTAATCAGATGCATTGAATAGAAAATTCAATAGTAGTGTTCACAAATTTGGATATTGAGGTTATCAAATCTAGTGTAATAAAGAGTTCATAATGGAGTTGAATTTAGGGAAAAATGAAGCATTATTAGCTGCACTAAAAATTAAGATCAATTTCACATGAACAAAGCCCAAATTGAGGATTTAGAAATTGTGAATCTTACTAAGAAATTGGAAATGAATATGAATTTTGAGTTCAAATAGGAAGAATGATACTTTGTGATTAAAATAAGAAGTATGTGTACTAATAAAGATGATTGAGCAAAGAGATTGTTAGATAAGTGTAAATAACCATCTATGATATACATCCTAGTAGGAATACGTCGAGCTAGCGTTTGATGGCTAAAAAGGTAAAAGTAAATGACCACACTTGTGAGTTGTCAATAGTCTTGATTGTTATAGATATGCTTAAAGCTTATATGTTTGGAGTTCATTCTCAATGTGTAGCTTTGATTGACTTTAAGCATAACAATCATTATTGTAGCGATGTCATTAGAATATTGTATGGGGCATTATACGATAAAAGGAGTCATATGCCCTTACATTTAAAATGAATAAGGCCTAAAAGGGTTGAAGGTTAGGATTGTTTCAAAGGATATTGTTGATGAGTGAAATGAACCTGTAATAGAAATTAAGTGATTAAAAAAATAAAGGAGTTGGTGGATCAACACTGAACGTATGGAGTAAAGTGAGATGAACATAAGAGTTAAGTGTATTAACCCTACAGTGATGTGAATTATTAAGTGAAAGATAAATTGTCTCTGAGAGTATCATCGTGCCAAGGTGTGCTTACATTAAGCACAAGGTGTGCTCAGGTTAGGAAAAAGGATTAGCTAAGCCCGATATGAATTGGTCTCTATGAAATTATTATAAGTTAGTGTTACTGATAAAAGATGTCTTGGATTTGTAATGTGATATATGTGAGTATGTTAAGAAATATTGACAAGATATGATATTAGAGTTATGGACACAGAAAGTGGAAAAATTGTGTGTAATCTAAAACATAATGAGAAACTAGTTAAGAAAGTGAATGACCAAATAAGGGATTGAAAGACCGAGTGAGTCTATTAACTATGGTCATTTGAAAGAAAATATTTGAGTGATGAAGTTAAATGGGAAATAGAGGAGCATAAGAGGAAGCATATCCCTGCCTCTTGATTAGTCAGATAAGAATTTTGAGGACGAAATTCTTTTAAGAGAGGGAGAAATGTTAGCTCCTGAATTTTTTCTTTAGTTAAACAAGATTTAAATGAATTATGGGGTTTTGATATATTTATTCTTGGGAGTTTAATTGTTATATCTATGTTAGTAGGATTTATTTCATTGGATTGAAGTAGTAAGAATGTTCGAGGGCATTTTTGAAAGATCATTTAAGCATAAAGATCATAAGCGTTAAAAGAAGGGCCAAAATGGGCATTACATAAAGTGAAGGGCAAGATTGGGAGAACAAGACTAAGTAGGGGTATAATTGGAAGACCAAGGATAAAAATGGTCTTGAATTAAGAAGAGAGAAGAGAGAAATGTCGTGGAAGAAAGGAGAGAAATAAGAAAAATGTAGAGAAGAAAGAAGAAGAGACGATCGTGGGAGAAAATAGGAAGAAGAAGAAGAAAAATCAACTTATTCTAGGTAAGTTCTATCATCTTTTCTTCTTATTTGGATAGAAAAAAACAAAGGGACTAGAGAGAGAAATGGGTTTGTGTTGGGAGAAAGAAGAGAAACCCTATATGGATGTTTATAAATTTCTAAACTAAGTTGAGTTTTCTAATCTAGGCAAACTTTGGGAATGGTTAAGTGAAGCATTTATGATGATTGTTAGAGGTTAAATGATATAAAATGGTGTTTTGTGTTTGATGAACGTGAATGATGAATAGATGATGTAAATGTCTTATTTTTGTACTTGTGAATGATATTGAGTTGAAATGAGGTTCATAATGAAGAGGAAATGAAGTAGAAAAGATGGTTTAGGTATAAGATGGGTTATATGTGAAAGGTTGGAAGTTAAAAGTTGGAAAATGTATGTTGGACCCCAAATTTTCTTGGAATTTTGAATTATAATTTGACATAAAATGAGGAAATTTGTGGTAAATTATTCATATGCAAAGAAAAAGAAAATTCAAGAATGTGGCTTGTTATAATGAGATATGTGAATTTAGCAAGATGAGAGGGTATATGTTTGTATGTTTTTGTTATTGATGTTTATGATTAATTATG
>JANIJH010000008.1:38608201-38619348 GCA_024520975.1 Erythroxylum areolatum | reverse complement strand
TTCCTTGATGATGGGTGTGTTAGACTCTAATATGTTTGCGATAGAATGTATGAGAATGTATGTGTGAATGGAATTTTATATAGATGTTGAGATCGGGTCCCAAAACTTTGGGGAGCTCGCCGCGGAGCGCCAGTCTTTCGCCGCAGCGCAGCCCTTGAGTGATCGCCGCGGCGTGATGTTGGCCGTTCGCCACGGCGTGTACCCGCGAGTTCGCCGCGGTGAACCATTTCTGCGAGGCGTTCGCCGCGGCGAGAAATCTGTTGCCGTTGCGAGTCCCCCTCTTTTCCGCTGTTGTTTTCTTTAGTTGTTGCTCGCTTTCGATTCTTCCTTCACGCGCCCCTCCCCGGTGCCCCCGAGGGGTCACCTCGGGACGGGGAATCGGGACCCGGGCCCAACATTTTTCATGCTATTTGTCATGTCATTTCATCATAGATACAAATGATACTAATCCATCAACATATCTTAAATATGCATCAACTATACCATACAACTTTAATAATTTAATAAAAACTAACGCACTCTAATTGGATTTTAACATCTTCAAACCATCAACTAACTCCTTCCTAAGAATCAAATACCATCCACTAATAATATTTTTATAGCCTAATTTAGCACCTATTTCACACACCTTTCTCAAACTACCATAAACCAATTACATATTGTCAACATTTTCAAGTTCCTCATCTTTATACTTTAAATCCCTCTCTAAGTAAAGTTTCCACCACCAAACATCCTTATAATAGTCTTTCCACTTACTATCATCTTCCATTGGTAAAATGAAGATAAATCAATCCAAACCAAATTACATAATTGATAAGAAAGCTACTTATAATGGAATAGGCTTCTCAGTTAAGTCAAATTAATTATAATACAAAGCTCACAATAGATGATGCCACTATATTCAACTTAGGATTGACAATAGTCCAATAATCATCTCTACAACATATGATAAGTTTGAAAGAATTTATATAATAGTCCTTAATACATTTTACTTGCGTATTTTCTTCATTTAAAAACTTGCTTTTGTATTATAAAAAGAGGAACCTTATTCATTCTCTAATTTAACAAAACAAATAAAAGTCAAATAGTCACACAAATACAGACATTTCATCAAACACCTTATATGCATAAGAAATTCATCCAAATATCACAACCAAAATCATGTCTTATTCCTTCTATTACTAACATTTGTACCATAAAGTTCTTTTCCGATCAAAAAATACACAAACAAACGCAAAAAATCAGATACCCAAATATATACGAAAATACATCCCCAAAAATACCTCTACGAAAAATGGCAATGGCCAGAGAAGATGACAACTAGTAGTTGCACAACACCGATGACAAACTAGTCGGAGAGGGGAGGACATCGGAGACGCAGTAGACGTGGAGAAAGAAGGAGACGACGCAGGTGGGAGAGGGGAGAGGTTCGGTTGCAAGTGGGGGGAAGGGGCTTCGAGTGTGAGTTTTAAGTTAAACAAAATGACGTTGTTTGGTTTAAAATTAATTTCTTTAACTTAAAAATGTTAAAGTCAAAGCAGACAATTTATAGCTTGAAATTTTACCGATGGACTTTACCGACAGAAATGTTTCGTTGGCAAAACCAAAATTTATTATTTCACTAATAATTCTCGCCTTATTTATTGACGGGCATTTGATACCGTTGCTAAATTTTAAGGTAAATTAGTATTTACCAACAGATATTGCTACCGTCACTAAACAAAAATTTTTCAATGGAAATAAAATTTTCGTCGGTAATTTGCAATGGTTTCTTTTCCGTCGACAATTTTTCATCGCTACTTCCTGCTTTTCTTGTAGTGAAGATTTTCACTAATTATGTTCTATATTTATGAGGAAATATTATCATTTATTGCAATATATATATATATATATATATCTACTCATAAACAACAATAGCATTTGTCGTTAAATTTTTTTCCCTAATCTTGAGGGATATACCAAATGAATGTTTTCATTATATTGTGGTATATCATCTTCTTCATTGTTACTGTATAAATATGGGAAATGGTCAAATGACTAAATACTGTGGATTAATAAAGGACTTCAAAACTTCGATTTATATAAAGAAATAATTAATAAAATACAAGCTTTAATGATGAAGAAAACTCCAAAGAATTTTCTAATGGGGAATATAAAAATAAAGCTTTTCAATTAGAAGAAAATAGTAGTTCATAAACAAATATATGGTGTGAAGGAGAAGAAATACAAATTAATGTAATAAAAAGATAAATAATTCCTTTAAGAGATTATAAACCTTATATAAGATCCCATTTCTTTTTTCAAAAAAATAAGAAATATATTCTTAGGATATCATATCCAATATATCGTAATAACATTTATATAAAGAACTTTAGAATATCATATTCAATATTAAATAACTTATGTCATGTATTTTGTTAATAAGATTGTAATTATAATATTTCAACTTTGACTTTATAAATGTTCAAAATATTATATCAAAACAAAATTTTACTTAAGTGTATTATTTTTAATATTAGATTTAATGAATTATATTTTGAAATATTTAAGTCGTGAATTTTTATAATCCCAGTCATATAGTATATTTGTTCAAAACATGGCTTCAAATTCTTTGCGTACCAACTCCATAAAGTATAGTTTCTATGATTTTGCAAATGGAAGGGATGGGTTTTAATAAAATGATATTTTCTTTTTATAGATTCTAAAGTGTTGGAGATAATAAGCTTGGAGATAAATCCTATATAGTTTGTAATGTCAAATTTTTGCAAAGAAATTTCGTATAACTTTAGTTATCAATATTTGGACTATTAGAGATAACATTCTATTGGCTCAGGATTTACTTAAAAATTACCATAGAAAGCTCAACAATAAACTTGTTTAGTTCAAAGAATAGAATAGATAAGGAATAAAATAGTTATTCTTAAGAATAGAAAAGATGAGAAACAGAATAGAATGAGCATTACTTTATTTGATCCAAGGAATAGAATAAATAAAGATTTTTATGCCAATATTTAGTTTGAAAATATAAAATTGGAATGACAAATAAATAATTAACAAAAAGAACAAAATGTTCTTATTATTATTGTTGTTGTTATTATTGTTGTTATTATTGTTAATAATTTTAATTTTAATTTTATTATTAATTATTCTTATTCTTATTGATTTTCTTCTTCTTCTATTTATTATTATTATTATACAAAATTTATTATTATTATTATTATTATAAAACTAATTTTCTTATTTTTTTATTATCATTACTAAAAAATTTATTTTCTTCTTATTATTATTAGTATTATTAAATTTCTTCTTCTTCTTCTTATTATTATTATTAATAATTATTCTTATTATTATAAATTATTATAAAATTTGTACTTATTATTATTAGTTTTATCAATTAATTTTATTCTTATTTTTATTGTTAATAGAAGAAGTGTAAAAAGGATAAATTGTCTTGGATAAGAATAGTAATTATTAGAATAGATAAAGATAAGTAGAGATCGGTATTAGCTATTCCTCAAAATTGCAGAATACTTATTCTTGCTGGTTAGTTATTCTGTGTTTGCTTATAACAAGGTTTAAGAAATAAAATAAGAATATGCTAATAATAGAATAGTTTTTCCGTTTTGTGTTGAAAATAGACTTTAACAAGGTCTTTGACTAAGTTGAATACGGGTTTTGTTGAGGTGCTAAATGCCTTGAGTTTCCCACTAATTGGATTTGACACCAAAACTTTCAATGTCCTTACCAATAGAAACTTAAACTACCAGCGCCTTTTAAGGAGATTGAGATAAAGAGACCCTCTTTCACCCTATCTATTTAGCGTTTGCATTGAAGCCCTCTTGAGAATCACCTAGAAGAATCCAAGAGGTTCCAGTATCATTATAAATGTAGTAAACTTCAACTCTTTAATCTCACCTTTGTTGATGGCATACTCATGTTCTATAGACATACCAACAAGAAGGATAAAGTAGCCTTATAACATCTGCAACAGTAAAAGTTTTTCCTATACCTTTCCATTATCTCCATCCACCCTTTAAATACTTAGAAATTCCAGTTGTTGCCTCTAGACTACCATCCCCTCCCTAATGCCATTCACAAGATTTTTTATTTACTTAAATTGTCCATTAATCGTATGAACACAAGAAACATGTTTTATCGTACTCTGCCAAATTAGGTATAATATAGACTTGCCGTAAGGGGCACGAATAACGCAGATGGCCATACACGTTTTAGTTACCATAATATTTTGATCAAGACTTGAATAGTTATCAGATAAATAAAACAGATGAGACAGATCAGCAATTTTGACGAAAGAACGTATCAAGGTAATATGCAATGAATATGTGGAAGATGCAGAAATATTTTATACCTGTGAGACACTGATGGCAGAAATATGTAATGATCCTTGTCTTATTCTGTCACCAGGTACTGAATCGTCCGAGCCATATATCCCATGACATGAAAAATTATAGCAACGGAATTTTCCTCAATTGAGTTTCTGCCACGAGCACACAATTATGACTCAGTTTCAGAACTTTTGACCCTTATGGTTATATTAGGACATGGCACGCTCATCTCTTGGAGAATCTGAACTCCTTTCAGAAATGTGTACTTTGGAGTTCTCTTCTTCATGCAAAGAAAACTTATTGGATGTTTCATCTTCTCTCTCCTTCCCGTCGTCTGCCTATAACTTGCAAAGCTTACAGGACTACCAGGAAAAACAGTTTATGCCAGCAGAAAAGGGCATTGATCTAACCTTCGAATACGACATGAATCTATATGATCAACTAATGATGGATGAGATTGAAGATGCTTGCAAGTGGATGTCTGATGATAAGAGAAGTCCACCCTTGACAGAACTCTTGGCTGATGCGAGGAGTCAAAATGAGACGCCAGCGTTTGCTGAGGCATCTGTAGGTACTGACGATAGTCAACTGAGCATGTTCCACATGCTCAAAGCATATGGGGAGGCCATGGACATGGAACAGTTGGAGTTAGCAGAACAAATTTTGCGGTGGCTTAAAGAAAAGCCTAGTGCAGTGGGCTCAATCCTAGATCGTCTTGCTTGTTACTTGATTCAATCCTTTGAGGTGAACTACCTGAGACAAGAGGCTAGCAAGAACTACAGTGCAGCATTTCAGGCCTTTTATCAGATACTTCCCTACGGAAGGTTTGCTCATTTCACTGCCAATTCTGCAATTATGGAATCCATTCCTCGGGATGCAGATGTGGTTCATATAGTGGACTTTGACATTGGAAATGGAGTACAGTGGCCTCCAGTTTTAGAGTTACTTGCAAAACGAGGCCAAAGATTGGTGAAATTGACTATAGTGAAGTGGCAGGAAGATAACGGTAGCTTTGTTCCTCGCTTGCTAAACGAACATGCAAAAGCTTCTGACGTGAGATTGATAATAAAGGAGGCGGAGTTGGAGGACTTCGTATCAGTAGCGGAGAAGCCAAAGCACAGAGGAAGAAACGAATGGTTAATCTTCAATTGCATGGTAGGTCTTCCTCACATGGGAAAAGGTAGGCCTTCAAAGCAAGTTTTACAATTCCTGAAGATAGCTAAGAAATCCATCATCCTCTTGAGGGGGCATAGTTCTGCCAATACTTGGGGTTCCAGAGGAATAATCACCTTAGGGGATGGAATTGGAGTATGGAGTGACTGCAGCGAATTCAGATCATCATTTGATGGCATGTTAACTAAATTCCAGGCCTTGTTGAAATCAATTGAAAGCTACTTACCTTATCACCTTGTAGAAGCAAGAATTGCTTTGGAATGCCTTTTCTTTAAACCTTATATTTCTGCACTTTCTGATCTCCAATACAGAAAGGAGACCATTAGGGAGAGCAAGGCACTGTCAGATTTAGGACTAAAGCCATGGAAATTGAGCTATGACACTATATTGGAAGCCGAGGGAATTCTGAGATTTGAAGGAAAAAGTTTACCGTCTGTGACAGTTGAAGAAGTTAAAAGTCAATTAGTCCTGAGTTACATGGGAACCGCATTAATTGGAGTTTCTTGTTGGAGATAAACGGGATAGTAACAATGAACACTCGAGCATTTACATCAGTTCACTAAGATATGTAATGGCCGTGCCCGTCAGAAATCATTGCAACAGAAGATAATACATCATTTTCCGATTCAGCCAATTTCAGATGTTAT
Source organism: Erythroxylum areolatum (assembly GCA_024520975.1). Classification (NCBI taxonomy): domain Eukaryota; kingdom Viridiplantae; phylum Streptophyta; class Magnoliopsida; order Malpighiales; family Erythroxylaceae; genus Erythroxylum; species Erythroxylum areolatum. The sequence goes on along the minus strand of JANIJH010000008.1, from coordinate 38,613,182 downwards.
GTATATAGATAAACATGCATTTATATTGTTATATTTTCGACCCCACTTCAGTGCTTATCTTCCAAGCTAATACCTGTCTTTCAACTGTAATAGCCTTCTCAATTATTTTAGTTTTAAAGGTGAACTTATCTTGCAGGACACTTCACAGACTCTTTTTCACCACTTTTCTTCTGGGAATTTTGGCTAGTATAATGCTACCATTGATCCAACCAGACTGAATCTGGTCCACTTAGTTTAGGCATGTAATTAGGTCGGGTGTAGAATATTGAGATCTCATATCTGATCATGATTTTGATGCTCCACTACCCCAGGCTCTAACACATATGACTAAATTATGGTTATAAATAAAATAAATAAGTACTAACATTCATGAAGCTAAACTCAGAAACTACCATTTGAGTTAAATTATGCAACAATAAAGTTGACTTTCCAATTAAAAATTATGCCCCTCCATTAATCTATCAATTTAGGTTAGAAAATTTAAATTTAGTTAAAACTGAGAATTCTATTCTAAACTTAGAATATTAGGAGAAACCATCTTCTCTCTGCCTCTATTATATTATTAAAAAATTGCCAGAACATTGAAAGCATGTATGAATGTGACTCATTGTATATGCAATCTACTTTGATTTATTTTGGTATAGTATGTACTATCACGATGACTAAATTCTCTTAACCGAATTATTTTTGTTGTTAGGCCAGAATTAAAATAAAGTATGGTTTAGACTTGTAAGGTTTCGGTCACACATCTCATACATAATATATATCAAATATACAAACGAAACCTTAAAAATCATATCTACTCATGTATATAGATATAGAAAACAAAAACATGAAATGTAAGAAGTTTACATACCTTTTCGACGATTTCCTTCGTTCTTTAATCTTCTCTGCATTGGGTTGTCGTAAACCACAACGATTAACCTAGACCGTCTCTAATGAAAGTCCACACGAAGATAGAAGGATGAAATCTCATTAAGAGATGGCTAGCAAAGAGAAGAACTCTTGTGAGAGTTAGAGAGCAAAAGAGTGTGTGTGTTAGAAAGAACCTTTCTTTTACTTCTGTCTTATACAAGATGCACAAAAATCATCTCTATTTTCTACACCATTAGCCTTCCATAACTTCCATCACTAATGGAGAGTTATAAGAATTTAATGGTCATGAATAACATGAATAATGGAAGTTATGGGAAGTTAACGACGATGAATAACATGCATTAATGGAAGTTTGGGAAATTAGTGATCTGAATAGCATGCATTAATGGAAGTTTGGGAAGTTAATGGCTAAATTGGCAGCCAACAACACTTGTTTCTGATCTATTCCATGCAACGTTTTCTACCACGGTTACATCGCGATACAATCCCAAAATACTCTCATATCTTGAATCACCATTCAAGATCATTTTACTCATCCCTCGAATCTGCTATGTGTATGACCCATTAGGTTCTCAGTTATGTTGGCCATTTGAATTAACATTTAATTCAAGTAAGTTAAGAGCAGTATCTACCAACACGTCATGACCCCAATTGATCAGAAAGTTAGTGGTTTGACTATGAACCCTTCCATATGCAATGTTGTCAAGCAATTCGTCCTTTCACCATCTATACCCCATTTGGTTTAAAGTATGGTCAAAGTGTCAACTCCTACTAAACTGACTACATCACATCTAATCCAAGTGATATTAGATCTTATCCCAATGATCTCATTACTCTATGATCATTTTTATGACACATATCTGCTCTAGCCAGAGATTCCTGAGTAATGGCATTAATAAGAGGTCGTGGGTATCATCTCCTTCTATCAGGAGTGGTGAATCCTTTATTGAATACTCAATTACCTCTGAATACCTCAAACTATACCCAATCACCACCCTATGAGTAACCCCTAAAAGGCACCAATGAATGGAATCAAAGCATATGATCAGTATCCAAGATATCCTTGAGCACCTCAAGTCAAAGGATACTAACGCCATTGTTATGGTGAGACTATCATTGACATTGGAATAGAATATTCATATGATTGTCTTATAGTAGGTCAATCCAATGTACTTACTACCCTTAGGAAGCATCCACATGATAACTCTAAACAACTTATGTCTACAACTTATGAGATCTACTGATTGATCCAATCAAGGTATAACATGTGCTAGCCTATCCGGATTAATGATATCCCATCTCATTAATCCTATGACTAGGGAAAGTTTAGATACTAACATAATTACACATGATAGGAATCTCATTATCATGATCTCATCATGATTTCCTCTATGATATCTTTTGTATCAAGGACTTCATTACATCAATTTAAGATCAACATCAAATCTATAAATGTATGAACATTGAAATAATAAAAATGTCTTTATTAATCATAAAATGATTTGTACAATAAGTGCTAAAGGTGATTGTCTTTAAAGAACTTTTCTAACAAACTCCTACTTTCACTAAAGCTAGTCGCCTTGATATCTAATACCATAGGCGTGTACATATGACACAAAACTCTTTTGGGTAATAGGCTTAGTCAACGGATAAACTATATTTTGATAGTTGGGAACTCTCTCTATCTTGACAACATTTCTACTAATGATTTCTTTAATCAAATGGTAGCGCCTGAATAATTGTTTGGACTTCTGATGAGACCTCGGTTCCTTCACCTATGCTAAAGCCCCATTGTTGTCACAATACAACTGCATTAGGTCAGCGATGCTCGGAACCACACTAAGTTCTATGATGAACTTCTTGATCCAAACCGCTTCCTTTGCTGTTTCTGAAGCTACAATGTACTTCGGCTCTATCGTCAAATCTATAGTCATCTCTTATTTGGAACTTTTCCAACTGACTGCACCACCATTCAGTGTGAATACATATCCGGACTAAGATCTGGAGTCGTCCCTATCAGATTGTGCTCTTTCAGCCGCTAGACCCTACCTTCGACTAAGTCGTTTCCAGGGTGGGTGGGTTGTTAAACATAAAAGATAACTTTTCCTGAGGCCTCAGCCGATGTCTCCACTTACCACAAGATCACCTTCTTCATATACCAAGAATACATCCTTAGTTTTTTTAGAAATTAATAATATATTAAAGAATTAAGGGGATAACATAAAAAAAAGGTGTGCCATAAAGATCCCTTAATACATTGAAACAACTAGGTTAATACTAAAAACTACAATATAAAGAGTAAGCCAAAGTTATGTTGTTAATACAAAAACGATGATGCAAAGAGGAAGCCTCGAATATATTGTTATACAATTAGGTATAACTAATTTCTCCTTTCTCAAAGCTTTCAGAAGCTTCTCGATTTGGGTGGGTGAGAAGAATATCGCAGATGACGAGGGTAGTGACATAGAAGTCCTGCTCTTCTTCGCTTCTTTATACGCACACAATGGAGCTTATCTCAGGTAAGTCTCATCTTTAGAATCACTATGATTCTTAGCGTTTTAGGGCATAAATAACCTTATTCCCAAAATCTACAGACATGGCTCACCAAAGGAGTGAGCGATGCACTATAAGGAAATCTCACTCAGGTAGGCATATCAAGTAGAATTTCTATTTTCTGTTATTTTGAACTCATTATGACTCTTCAATTTGACAAGGAGGTACCTTTGACGAAGGCTGAGAAGGGAGCACTACTCTGCTTTCAATAGGTCAGTCATGATCTCGTCTACCTTTGTATTCATAAGTAGAGGTGTGATTTGTATTTTGTATTCTTGAGTGAATAAGGCCTTGATTTCTGATATGTAGTGAGATTGAACTTTGGTCATAAATTTACTGAGTAATATGGAGTGGGGACTAGATTCTCCATATGAGAGCTATTCCTCTGCTACAGTGAGAGTTCAACTGATTTATAATCAGTTTTTCTCTTATGCTAGCTATAATAAGCTCTACAATAAAGAGTAAGGAAGCAGACTTATGTTCAATCCTTTTGTAGTTCCTCTCCTTCCAAATTACTTAAGTGTAAAGTAGCAACCGAAATTAGAATACTTGCTCTATCAAATTTAGAAACATGTAGATGGGGTAGCTCTAGTAGGAAGTCATAGAGTTTGTTCAAAATTGGATCAGCAGCACTTAGTCTTGAGATTTTTGCCTAAATTTCTTTAGAGACATCACACTAAAAGAAAAGATGGTCTCTAGTTTCTTCCTTTAGATTACATAGAATACGTATCTTTGAGGAGGGCAAGAATTGTAGCCTATCCAAAGTGCTGAGTCTGTTCAACATTACTAGCTAGAGAAGAAAACTAGTATTAGGTCTAAAAACATTGTTCCAAACCATAGAGTACCATCCCACTCTGTTAATTATCCATCCATCAATTTTTTTATTCTTTTAGCATTATTTCTGCAACTAGAATCCCTTTCCATTGATAAGTATCCCTTTCTCTGAGACTTATGAACTATGGAATGGACAGAAATCTATTTTCATTAATTGAAAGTGACCAACTTCCTTTTATGACTATTTTTTTGAGCTTAGTATTCATAGGAAACCTTAACAATAGGGTTCTTACCAACTAATTTTGAAATAAAGCTCCTTGCCTAGTCTAATTATCATACCATCGGAAAAATCTTTCTCTAATCCCTATTTGACAAGAAATGTTCTATTGAATTTCATCTTTCAATTTCAAATTTGGTTAAAGAACCAAGTGTAGCTGTCTTTAGTTCTTATAGCCTAAAAACTCCCATCTTTTAATATGTAAATGTGAATCCATTTGATCCATATTGACTACTTATCACTACTGATTCTCCAAATTCTCTTAATCATAAGTAATATGTTCTTCTTTGTTATTGTCTCCAGAAAGCTTATAGGACTAAGTCAGAGTACATATATAGATAAGGTACTGAAAAGGTTCAGTATGCAAGATTCCAAGAGAGGATTCTTGCCTATGTCACATGGAATCAAGCTTTCTAAGAAGGACTGTCCTACTTCAGATAAAGAGCTTGAGCACATGAGTAAGATTCCATATGCATCTGCAATTGGATCTATCATGTATGC
>JANIJH010000008.1:38570128-38586215 GCA_024520975.1 Erythroxylum areolatum | reverse complement strand
TATCCGTACCCTTATAAGGTGTACTTCATTCCCCTTTCTAACCGATGTGGGATCTCACAATGGACCCTTATTTTCATCTAACCCAATTAGTGTTCCGTGCTTTGTTGGCTTGTTTTTGTCTCTTGTTGGAATTCCTGTAGCTGTTGCTGCATATTTTGTTGTAATTGCTGCATATCCTGTAGAAATTGCAAATTGTTAGCAGCAATATTATTAACAAGTTATTCTAAAGATGTACCTAAATAATGTTGGCTCTCCGAATCTTAGGTGTTAGACCATGTGTTTCTTGGAAATTGCCCTCCATCATTCCAGAATTGTAGAGTATTCTGTTGCAATTGCAAATTATTAGCTTTCAAAATATTATTCAACTCTTCCAGAGATGGACTAGAGTCGTGATAGGAAGCTTCTAGTCAGTATGAGAATTGTTGTGTTCCTGCAAACTATCATAGAAGTAATTTTGATGATTATTCCATCTATAACAAAAGTTATGTTGATCAGTACAAACATTGTTATAGAATTGAGAATACAAGTTATAAAAGAAATTACTTTTGTCCATATTGAAATTTTTTCACACGAAATAAAAAATGAAAAGATCACAAAATAACAAAAAAGAAATTAATTAAGAACAAATATATAGAAAACACCAATTAACTCACAAACAAAAACTAAAACACCACACTCCCCAGTAATAGCATCAAAGTTTGACCACACGTCATTACGCTAGTCAAAATAAAATAACTAGACCTATTACTATAGTAGTGGTAAGTCTAGGTTGATCCCACAAAAAGTATGTAAAGTTTATGGAATGAAATTAACTAATGTTTAGGTTTAACGGGGAGTTTTGGATTTTTTAAAGAAGAAAATAAAGTAAAAATAACTAATAAAAACAAATTAAAGAAAACATGCAAAGAGAGATAAAGGCAAAAAAAAAATAAAGGTGGGGAATTTGATGAGGACCCAATTCTTTAGTTCAATCTTAGCCAACACCCTATCTAAGCATATTTTATTAATTTGTTATTCTTAAACCTCTCCTAGCAACTATTAATTGTGGGTTAACAATTAACCTGAGTTTTCCCTTAGGATTTGTTTAATCAAAATACGATCATTAATTAAACCAAACCACCAAACAACCTAGGATACGATCTCTAGATTTAATTAGGCAATAGCATTATGAATTAGGAAAACCAACTAATCAAGGAAACAACCACATATAATGCACCATTTAACTTAGGTCATGTTATCCCTAATGATTATGAATCATTAGTTGCTACATATGAATTTCAACATAAGAATTACGAATTATATCGAAATTCTAGTAATGGGTTTGAAATTAACAATTCAATGAATGCATTAAAATCATCATCTCACCATACCCAATGGATTCATAGACAAATAACCAAATAATAATGAAAATCTAATTATCCATATATATGAAACCCAAATCAATCAACATAAGATAACATAATCAATTCCTAATAAGAGAAAAAAAACAAAATAATTAAAAAATACTTAACCCGAGTCGTCGATGTCGATGTCACCTCCAAATTGGCGTCGAGACATCTAGCCCTTCATGAGTCTTTCCCCAAAAAATGCTTTAGCCCCCATTCCAATCCCTAGCTGAAAGCCCCTTGATTTCTCCTCACTACCGCAAGCTTCTCTCAATTTCACTATTCATTAATTTGTCGAATAAACCTTCAGGTTTTATTGTCCACATCACTGTGCATGCACTCCTCTCGCTATCACCTGTACCATCAAGCCACCAATTAAGCCACCATAGCTCACTCTCCTGCGTTGCTCTCTTCATCGTGCCCCTGTAGTGTGATGGGACGAATTAACTTTATCCCCTCTTAAATCCCTCTCATGCCCGCAGTCTCTCTCCTTGTAACTACCTGGGATGCTGTGTTTAATGTAGCTACATTTGCATTTCACGTAGAGTACGCTTCATTTAATGCCAAACGCCCCATCTCTCCTCTTATGCGCTGTCGTTTTTGCTTTTTAGTTGTTGCTCCTTGCTTGGTCAATAACACTACGATTTTGCTTCATTCCAACTACTGGGTTTTTTTTCCGTAGCTTCTTGGTTGTCTTCTTTGTGTTCCATTTTTCTTATCTTTTAATTTTCCTTTTCTTTCTCTATAAGGACAAATAAAAATTGATCTTCAGAAAATAACTCAAGCGCAATACTTTCAACTCACTTTAATTATTCGGTTCCAAATTGTACCTAAAATCATATATGAATTAAAATGAGTATCTTAAGCACTTTTATGTCATTAATCACTAAGTGTAAATAATTAAATGCATCAACAATTAAACACATATCATATATGGAGTACAATAGTCTAGAATAAAAATGAAGTGGCTTGTACATTACCATAGGTTATTAGCTAATCATCCTAAAAGATTGCATATCATATTCCAGAGGCTACAAACCTTGTCAGACATATGGAAGAATTTAAAGAATTCTTGGATCTGAGTTGCATTATGTAAATAAAACATGACCATTTAGAGGGTGAACCCTTGATCTCGTAGGGAAGATATATCCACCATCCTAAAAAAGGCCATAGTTTTACATACTACTTTACTAAATAGGTGGTGGCATGACCTTTAAAAAAGTTAATAAAATTTATGTTTTCAAATTAATCAAAGAATAGAGTATTCCTCAATTTAAAATTCATCTATCAATCACAAGTGACTAACTAAGTTTGCAAGCCATGAGGTTAAGATTTTGTTGAAGATTATAGGAAAAAGTTATTGCATTCAACTTCATCTTATGCTCAGGCTCAAAGGCAAGTTAAAGCATCTAATAAGATAATTATTTAAATTCTAGAGAAGATGATAGAAGATAATCTAAGAGAATGGCACATAAACTTGTTTGAAACCTTATGGGCTTAGTGTACTTCTAAGTCTAATGTCATTGGGGTTAGTCCATTTGCCTTAATCAATGGACATGATGTTGCACATTTAGAATTTACAATGTTTTAGGCATAAATGCCTATTAGTTATATAGTTTGGAAGGTGAACCTTATAAGCTTTTTATTAATGGAAAGTATTTAAAACCTTATATGCTTACCCGTTTTGAAACATATGAAGAATAAAGAATGATAGTGAATTCTTGTAATAAATAACTTTATATTATAATACCAATATCAAAGTTCAAATCCCATTCAAAAATACCAAAGAGTTAATAAGAACAAAGAATTTTATAGTTAATCCAGATCAAATGACCAAATTTCACCTTATTGATTAATTCATGACATTTGATCCTCCTTGGCTCATTGCACCTATTGCTTATAAAGGATTTCATCCTTTTGTAGCATAAACAACTTCCCTAACTTAGTAGTTATCCATTTAACTTTGTGAAATTCTTGGTTGAGCTTTTGTCCATCTTGTTTGAGGGCTTCTTATTTTTCTCTGATTAACTTGATGGATCATTAATGCTTAATAACATTTTTCAAGAAATTAAATCCATTTTTTAATTAAATTTTCAGATATTCTTTCCTTTGTTCTCATCTACATCATAGCACATTCTTTTTTAATGTTAGAGATTCAACTTCTTAGAGTACATAACTTGATCATGGTAAGATTTTTTAAAAGAAGAAAAAACTATCTTAACCTTGCTTAGAATTCCCCTAACATCAAATGATGGAGTTATAAATCTAACATATTATAGTATACTTAAAAAAGAACTACATTAAATTTCAGTTATAAATTACAAGTCATGCTATATGGTAAATTTTAAAGACTCATTAACTTTTGATAGTTCCTTAGAATTAATCATTGGAACAATACCAGAAGGAAGGTTTGGGGGAAGATCTAAGAAGCTTAAGTCAAAGACTTCCTTTAGGATCGTCACTATAGACCAAACATCCTATGTCTACAAGTCATAAAAGAATTCATTGACATACAATAAAGGGGTTTTTGTTTCACCTCTAGTAAAGAAACTTTAATCGCTTTAAAGTTAGGAGAAGTCTTGATCTTTCTAGATTATAGTTTTAAAGAAGGAGTAAAGATTTCCAAAATTATATCATCTACAAAGAAAAAGGAGCAATGAAAATTTATACTAGAAATAAAGCTAAAGGTAATATAAAGATGTTCCATACCATCATTAACTTCTTCATCAACCCTCTTAGGAGTAGAAGAAGTACCTTTTAAAGGAAGCATGTTTTTAGTAAAAAGCTTAGTGATCATAGTTTCTTTGAGAAATTTAGAAGAACAAATGTACTTTCTAATAAAAACTGTTAAAGCTAAAGTTTTGGCTTTTTTGGAACTAAAAATAGACGGTGACTTCTCTTGAGTTTTCTTTTATGAATAGGATTATGAGCTACATCTTTATGAGAATTATGTTAACTTTCTTCTTTTTTTTCAACATCTATGATTCCAAAGTCTATAAATAAATAAATGTTATGAGCATTCTTTGAAATTAACAATACTTGAGTAAAGTCGAATACCTTTAAGGAGTGTAGAATTAAGTCATGGAACTAAACTATGAAAGCTTTTAAGCCCCCAAGAGTACTAAACTTTAGTGTTAGCCACACTAGCAGTAATAATCTTGTATTTTAAAATGCAATTTCTTATAGGAATCGTTGCTAACAGCACTTGCTTTTAAAGGCACTCCTATTAGATAATATAAGAAATGTATAGCAAGAGGAATTCCTAGAGAGAGTCTAAATTGCCTACTTCATAAGTAAGGGAGATACATTTTAAAACCTAAAGTGTAATAGCCTATTCTCAAACCTTACTGAGCATTAGATGCTTATATTATTGGGGCATATGAGATATATCATTATGAGGTGCATTCCATTCACGTACATAGTACTTACGTACATATATGAATTATGATTTAGAAACATTACAAGGATAGTATATACACTCAATTGACTTATTATGGGGTGTGAGGGGTCTTTAATGATTAAAATGTAATAATGTATTGAATATGTCTCGAATTGTGGTTTGATGGATTATAATGATTAATTTGGAATCTATTGTTACAATTGGGTGATTAATGAAGTGATATATGCATCTAGTCTAGGAAAAATGTTAAATGGCAAGACAAATTAATACATGGAAATTCAGGTTGGTTAGGCCTATGGAATGGCGACAACAGCATTAGAAATGAGTGACAAATGGCTAACTAATTGGGTGATAAATGGCTAGAACAAATGAGTGACAAATGGTGGTGTAGTTGAGTGACAAATGGAAAAAATATTAAGTGACAATTGGTAGTTAAAGGATGAAACATATGGCTTAGATCTTAGCATGACAAGTGTTATGCGGTGTCCATATTCTCACCATACACCTACACCCATGATTTTTTTCCACACTTGAAAGATTATTTTGCTTTTGTTCTTATTACATTTACCCTCTCTATCTTCCTCACCACTGACTCGCAAGCAAAACTCCTTACACTTTGAGTTTGCCCAAAATCCTACTCCTTACCACTCCAAAATCCAGTTGTCTTCATCTTATTGTTAAATTCCCTTTATGTTTTATCTTGTTCTCAAAATATGCTTTATGTTTGTAAGCTTGGCAGGTTAGGTTATCTTGGCAATTGAGGAAGCTTTGTGCTAAATAAGAAAGTGATTTCCTACCCTATTGTGATAAATGTTAGCATAACATTCATGATGACTGAATTAGGATGTACTGCAGATAGTATTGATGATGAAGTTAGGTTGGAATTTGATTGATGAATAGAGGGTTTCTAATTTTTCTTTTGATACTGAAAAATAGTGGATTTTATGGGTGCTTTAGGTAGAGATTTGAAGGATAAATGAGGGTGAGGTTACATTAAAGAGGGATGTTATTGAAATGTTCTTGAATTTGACAAAATTAGGGTTACATGTATAATGATATGTGGTGAATGACCAAATAAGTAAGGTTTTAAGGAGATTTAAGTAGCTAATATGGTAGTTGAAATTGCATGAATTGAACTTGCATAAAAAGGTATGAATTGTGGAAAGTAGGAAGTGTTTGATATGTCTTTAGGGTTGATGAATTCGTTTAAGAGTGAGGGAAGAATGCAGGGCACGATCATGGCCCTTAAGTGCACGATCATATTCTAGTCATGTTAGGTTCTATCATGATCATGGATCTCAATGCACAATCATGGCTTGGATGTTTAGCTTCTATCACGATTGTGGGAAAGTCCCCCATAACCTTGGTCAGTGCCTTGGAATGATGAGCTTAGTTTTGTGCAATTATTAAAACAAATGATGATAAGTCACCCTAATTTGGTGTCTTTGGAGTTGATTAGGGCCCAGATGAACCTAAATGGGTAAATGAATATTGAAGAACATGAAGGTAGTATGAATGGGAATTTTAATAAATGCAAGATGGATGGATTAGGAATGGATTAAGATCTTTGCATAAAGTTAAAAACTAGAATGTCAATTAAGCATGCATGGAATATGGCATATATACATGTGCATGACTATATATTCTTTTGATTAAATAACTTAATGATTTGTGAACTATGTAATGCCCTAAATTGTACCCTAGTTTGATTGTTGAATTTTTATATGAAAGTACATGTATGATAGGTGTTAAAAATTGTGATATGATTGAGAATTGCATACGACTTGAATTTTAGTCTAATGGATCATACTTAGTGATTTGGAATTAATTAACATCATTATAGAATTGAGGTATTAAAATCTATATTTGGACTAGAAAAATTTTCAAGTCACAAGTCAAGTTAGCGTATGGAAAATTAGAATGACTAAGCCTATGAGTTAGTGAGATTTGGTATGGCTAATGCATTAACATTTGGCAGCATTGGTTAAGTGACAAGTGGCCTAATTAAGTTGCGACATTTAGCAGCATGATAAGAAGAAAAGTGGCTCACTCTTATGTTTGCCATGTAGGTCACCCCATGGAAGGACATGTGTCCATTCAAAGTTAGGGCACCTTACAAAGCAAGAGCTGAAATACTCCAAATCATTTGGTGTTTCTATTACCTTCTCTCTTCACTTTGCTCCTCACCACTGAAACCCTCTCTCACTCATAATTTCTGGATTTTTGCTTCAATTTGGATCGTCATCACTTGGAGTTCTTATAAGTTACTACATTAAGAAGTAAGTTTTGCTATTTTCTGTGTTATTGTTTTATTGGAGCTAAAATTTGCACCTTAGCCTAGGGGTTGTGTATGGTTACTTAGAAGACTAGTTGGCTTGCTTCTTTGGAGTTGTTCTTTGAAGTTAAGAAGGTAAGGGAATTTTAAACTTGATAGCATGTTGTGTTATGAATGTTTGAAATGGATTGAATATGTATTGAATTAATGATGAATTGAGGTCTGAAACATGATAGTTGTTGATGGCTTTTGCTTTGGATTTTTATGCATGAACGATTATAAATTGTGAGCTGCCTTAAATGATTTTTGAATTCGTTTGGACATGAATTTGATGAGGTACTGAAATATGAATAAGGTAGAATTGAACGGAAATTGATGAACTTTGGTGAAGGTGTGTCAATCGTGGGATTTATAAGACTTATTCCCACAGTTGTGGGAAGTACATAGGAAGTAGACAATGTTGGTTTTTGACAATTGTTGGACTATATAAGGTTAATGTACTTAATAATGGTTTAAATGGACTTAATTGAGTGTAAAAATGAACCTAGATGATGTTAGATTAATTGAGAAATAGTTAATTAAAGGTTAAGTAAGATTTGGACTTTGAATTGAAGTAATAACTTAAGGAAGGTGTTATTAGATAATAAAGTATCTAATTTTGGAACTTATAAGTTATTAAAGAAATGAATTATACCTATGAAGACAAGTGTTTTTTAAATGATATAAGTTATGTGTTATTTATAAACGTTTGTGAATTGGGAACTTAGGTGAGTGCATATAAACTGTAATTAATTAATGTATCCATTGGTATATTATTGCAAATGCATATGTTTATAAGGCATGTTAAGTTTGATTAAATATGAATGAAAATATTCAATATAAGCAAAATGGAATAAGTTATATGATATGCAATATATCTTTTACATAAGAATTCTAAACGTGACATGTATTGTTTTAAAATTGTTATGTCCTAGTTGCGGGTAAATAGGCATGCCTAGAAGGGTTTATAGCTGTGACACTAAGGTGTCTCCTAATATTAATACTTCACTGTCTCCTAATATTGATACTTCGATGTCTCCTGATATTTGACAGAATAGTGTCTTCTGATACTAAGATATAAGTCTCTCCTATTCTAAGATATCAATCATGATATCTTTTGTTCTAGTCTCGTTACCCACTTGTGTAAAAAGGATTAGCAGTCTAACTTGTTTTAAGTTCTGATATATGTTCAATTCTTATATAAACTAAGCTCAATTCAGATACAACTAAATTATTTTATGATATAATCAAGTTATGTTTTGACACAATCAAGTTATGTTCTGATACTTTAAAGTTTTATTTTGATATTATGGTATTACGTTCAAATACTTATAAGTTTTGTTCTGAAGCAAGTATATCATGTTCTAATATGTTATTTTTTGCTCTGATGCAAATAATATGGGATTGTTCTTTATTTTGAACAATTAAAGTTTGTATGTGATTTGATAATGATTCGGTGTATGTGAATGCATGACGATTGTCAAAAACAGTTGCCAGATTATATTTTATTTAGTTATTCCCAGTAAGCTATATGCTTAGCATGATGCTTTTGTCTCTATGTAGGTTCTCTAATAAGAAGGTTTAAATACTAGGACAAAGACAACTACAGTGGCCAAAAAGAATGTGTTCTGTTTTGGAAGTTGTTTGTGTTTGAGTCTTTGTTTTTGTTTAAGTTTGAGCTGTATTTCATGTAAGGAGACATTTTGTATGTTTGTGGAAAAGGTTTGTAATATCCTGTAAGTGATTTGTAATAACCATTATACATGTTGGCTTTTGAAATTATGGCATGTATTTGGATAAGTACAACATATATGATATGTTCAGTTTATAAAATAACATCTAATGATATGTAATGTATCTTTTAGGAATGCATGTAAGGGATTGTTTGGTATGTTTTGGATTATTTTGGTTTTGTTTTCTGTCGCATCTGCATATCCTCCCAGGAGATATATGGATGTTACGTCGTTTGGTATCAGAGCATGGTTTAGGTGATTCTGGATTAACCAAAATTTAACTATTGCTTTTATATGGATATAATAACTGTGGTTGGCCTAATGTAGTTTGTCCCATATTTTGGTTATAGAATTAAATATAGAAAGATCTCACAAAGCCATTGATGAGGTTGCTGAGAGTAATATTCCTGAGCAATCTAGTCCATCTACATTTGGACCTTCTGGGGTGAATCGAGATGAAATACCACCACCTCTTCCTCCAACTCAGGGCGAGCTTACACCATATGATAGTACCCAAGGCTTCAATTGATCAGTTGTAGAAGTGTGGAGTTTAGGAATTTACCGAAACATCTTTGGAGGAGTCTAAAAGAGCTAAATTCTGATTAGAGAAGGTGAAAAGGGCGATAGATGAAATTAGTTGTCCACTAGATCATATGGTGCACTGTGTTGTCTCTCTTCTTCAAGGAGTAGCCAATGAGTGGTGGAAGTTTGTTTTGAAGAATCCTTAGTTACCGGAGCTTCTGACTTGGGATTTCTTTTCCCAAAGTTTAAAGCCAAGTATGTGACGGAAGCTTATAGAAAGGAGAAATGGAGGCAATTCTTGAACATAAAGCTAACAAATATGCCTGTTGTTGAGTATGACATGGAGTTAAATCGACTCAACAAGTATACACCTAAACCTGTACTTGCTTAGGAGTTTTGGTGTTATCAGTTTGATCAAAAAAAATTGGCAGCATTCACTCTCTTGCAGTAAGTGAGTTACCATCAACTAATGCAATATAGCACCCCACTCTCACAAGAACACGTACCCGACATCTTGAGTGATATCCAAGTACGTAACCCGCAAGGGTAGCATGCTAGAACAGTCAATAATCAAACTCTTTACAACATTTTTCAAATCAATGCACTTGTATGAGGAAATTAATAATAAAATTGGGCCCATTCTTTTCTTTCATAACATCAAAATCACATTTATGATTGTTATACTCAAGATCAATCTCGTTTACAAGCCTTTCCATTTTGAAAAGTTATTAAATATAGAATTATTCAAATACACATCTTACAATAATTGTGGAATAAAAAAACAAAAATAAGAAAATCCTTATGTAGATGCGAATTGATCCTGACCTCTATCACTTACTTGAATATAGTGGATATACTCCTATTTGCCTAAAAGGGTAACCCTTTTGAGCCTAAAAAAATATTGCAAATTTTATGTGTGTTTTTGCAAACTTAGTGAGTGACCATCCTCGATAGCTCACTCAATCACACAATACAGACAGTTCAACAATTCATCATATTGAGTGACATATATTGCACGTTCACTTGAGCATAAATCACATTCAAAAAGCATCCAAACTATTAAAACATACATATTGATTTTATATGCAATGCACATGAGACTCGCTTTCAATTATTATTGATATGACCAACTGCCTTTTTATCTAGCCCATATCCCTTCGTGGATACTAGGCTGTATCAGATAATGTCCCATATCTCTTAGTGGATACCAGGTACATTCACAACTGAGCTTGAAGCTTTGATCACAGTCTGAGCTTTAAACTCTTTTTCGGTAGCTACTCCGGTCATAATAACCTTTATGTTTCATGCATTCATGTAATAAAATGCATCGCATTTTCATATTCTCATTCAATCATATGATCAATCAGTCACTTTCATATATCATCGAACCTTAGCCCAGCATTCAACATGTAACATCTCGTCGCTTACGAGAAGGTTAAAATAGTAAATATGAGTGACCAATGAGAGCTTAGAAAAGCATTTTTCATGCTCATGCATAATATGGCATACACATACACATGAATAATGAATTTTTTTCACATGAAATACATGCATTCATGAATAAATCCGGGTATAATTGGATTGAGTTGTGATTATTGGAAAATTTTGAGAATTTGAATTTTATTTATATTGGAAATATTACTGATTATTGGAATTGTGATATTTTTGAATTTTGGTGAATTTTAATGAATTTTGGAAATTATAGAGTATTTTGAAAAATTAGGAAAAGGAATTAAAAGGATATTGAAGATACTTGGATTGTAAAGATGAAATTAATGGAGTTAGTTTCACAAGAAACTAAGTTAGAGTTTAGTCATTAAGAAAGTGAAAAGTGACACTAATTAGAAAGTTGCTTTTATAATTTGTTAGTAGGTTCTTTGAGAGTTAAAAGGCTTAGTGAATTATTTAAGTTTCTCCTTCATAGTCATCCTCTTCGGATTTCTTTCCACTACACGAAGTTGTTCACCAAAAATCCTTTTGAGAGGTTTCTTTGTGTTTCCTCATCCCACACCTCTATCACAACGCTATTTGCCTTTTCTACCTAATGAAAACCAGAAGCTGGTTATTTTTCATAGAGGAGTACGTGATTTTGCATGAAGTTAGGGCTTTGGGGATAGTTGAAAATCTTGGAGTTTTTAACAAGTACGTAGTGAATAAATTCTTTAGAGTTGGAGATTTAGGAAATACATTTGATGACTTACTGTCATATGCATGGGAAATGATGTTTACATGTATATATTCATGAACACAGTATAGATGGGATGAAATTTTGGTTTTAGTGTTAACTTAGTATTTGATGGATTGTTAGTGATTAAGTGATGTAAAAATGATTTTTGGAGTTAGAAATGGAAATGAAATGGTGTATGAAGTGAGTGTAGAAAATCAAAGGATGAAAAGGTGGTATACTATATTTCTTGTTTTTCTTCACTGTGCATATATATATATATATATATATATATGCATGTGTATACGTGAGTAGATGGAAGCTTTAGGGATCATAAAGAAAATGATGTTTAAGTTGAAGAGCAATTGTAAAGTGATGTTTTAAGATGACAATGAGTGTTGAAATGAAAGTTGAGAAGAAAAATAAAGAATGTACAAAGGGTGATATTATGATATACTCTGTTTCTCTACACTGTGAATATGTGACTATTTAGAGATAACCAAAAGAATGGTTTTTTAGTTAAAGTGTAGTTGTAAAATGATAGTCTAAGATGGGAAGAAGTGTAAAAATGAAGGTTGAGAGGAAACATGGAGATTGAGAACAAACGTTTAAAATGTAGAAAAAAGTGACAGAGCATGAATATGGTGAACATGAATTTTTATCTTTTGATGGTTTTTGATTAAACTTGTATATTTTGGGATAATATGAATGTCTGGTAAGTGAGTTGAATGAAATGGAGTAGAAAAACTAGAATAAAAAACTTGAAGTGATGGATTTTAGAGAATGAAGTCTGGAAATTTTCTGGGAATGAATAGTAACAGTGTTGAGTTTTGATCTGAAACTTTTGTGAATTTTTTTATGTCTATATAGGCAGGTTTTGACAAAATTGTCTTCAAGAAAGTTGTAGATCTTGCTTTTAGCTTTCCATTGATATAAAGTATGAAATTTTTGGACATTGGAGTTGAGAGATATGATATTTAGAATTCTGTGATGTTACATGGAATGGGCATTCGGGACAGCAGCATTGATTTGAAATTTCGACCCCTATAGAAGCAAAATTTGTTTTCAAAGTCTTCATATAAATTGTATATCTTTCTTTTATCTTTTCAATGATATAAATTTTGCAAAGTTGGGGGTTTTGGATAAAAAGTTATGGAGTTTAGAAGTTAGGATGTCTGTGAAGAAGAAGAAGTGGAAAAGCACGACAGCGAATTTGGGGGTTCAAAGGTGAAGGTCGCTATCGTGCTTTTGCACGATAGCAACATTAGGCTTTTAAGGATGAATTTCACTGTCGTGCAAATGCATGATAGTGACTTTGAATGTTTTAAGGGTGATGAACACTTTTATGTACGCATAAGATTAAGAAAAAGATGAGGAGTCAAATGGGAAGAGTGAATGTACTCCATATGGTAGTTGAATTATTATGAAATAATGTAACACTAGAAGAGGTAAATTATGGAAAAAAATTGAGGTAAAGTTGATGCTAGCATAAGTCAATGCAAGGAAACCCAATCGTGGCAAGGATAAAGAGAGAAATATTGTCTATGATCATTTGAGATCAAAGTAGTACTATAGTAAGATAATTGGCTATCTGTAAGAAATAAATCTCTAAATAGAATTGGATGACTCTGATGATACACACCTAAGTTACAACTGTGTACAAAATGACAGAAATTGACCTTCTTGTGGTACTAAGAATAATCGATAAGCAATGATTAAGACAGTTGAATGATAAGGATTATATGAATAGTATCGATGATAATAGCAAGAGATTTTCTTTCAAAGGAGAATTTCCCTAAATTAGGTTAAGTTGATCAGATGATTCAATTTAAGAGTGATCAATGAAGAGAAAAATTAGAAATGAATAGGTAATGAATCAAAAGTGAATATTGCAGTCATATCCCTAGCGGAGACTCAGGCATAAGAGGTAGAAATTGAGAGTATACACATTTTGTTGGATGTGAAATATTCAACTATATGATTGGACTACTGACTTTGAGAAGACATTATTCCTAATGTGAGGAGAAACTGATATGAATGAACATAAATTAGAATAAGTCAATGTGAAATTAAAGGAAATCAAATGAAAGGAGAAAAGCATTCGAGAAAGAAGTCAATTGGGAGACTAAAAATATCATGTGATAATATCAAATCATGGGCACAAAGGAATTTGGGTTATATCTTTTGGAGTTAACAATGCCTCAGACAGTATTATGGTGATGAAGATTAAAGTGATTCAAGAAAAAAATTGTATCAATTAGTGACTATGACCATAGAGGATATTTGGAGCGTAATCGAAAAGTGAAGAAAATATTTTGGAAAAATGTGAAAACAATATGAATGATGAATATAAAAAGAACTTGAGGAACTATAACTCCAATGTTAGTTATGCCATTTGGATTTGGAGATTATGCAGTATATGACGAAGTTTCACATCAAATATTAAAATACAATCTGTTGCAACATTATAAAGTGTTTTTTGCATGCATTGAGATAATCAAAGTCTCATGAGTTGATTTTGATACATGGTTTATAATTGCTATGATAGTAATTGCTTTATGAACTTGGAGACATTAGTTGTGCAGGGACATTTTGGGAATGTACAGATCATTTAAATTTGAGCCAATTATTAACTTTAAAAGAACTGAATGTAAGGCTAAGACAAAGAATAGAGTTTCTTGGAGATTTTGATTATGTAAATCGATAATTCCTAGTAAAGCCAATGTTGCAATCTAATGCATTGAATAGAAAATTCCATAACAGTGTATCAAAAATTTTGATATTGAGGTCACCAATTCTAGTGTAATAAAGAGAATAAAATGGCGAGTTGAATTTTTAGGGTAAACTAAAGTTGTATTGGCTGCATTGAAATTTAAGATCAGTTTCACATGAAAAGATTTACAAAGCCCGAAGTGAGGATCTAGAATTGTGAAGCTCATTGAGGAATTGAAAATGAATATGAATTTCGAGTTTGAATTGGAAAAATAATACTTGTGATCGATTAAGAAGTATGTATACTCGATAAGGAGACTGTTAGAGAAAACACAAGAAACAATCAAAACTCCATATCCTAGTAGGAATGCATCAAAAGGGCATTTGATGGCTAAGAATGTAGAACCAAGTAATTATATGTTTAAGTTACCAATAGTCGTAACTATTGGAGACTTACTTAAAGCTTATAATTTCTAGAGTGCATAGGAATATAAGATTAATCTATAATTCAAATTGACTACAGGCATAACAATTGTTATCTTGGTGATATCATTAGAATACTGTATGAGGCGTTATACGACCAAAAGAGTCATTCACCCTTACATTGTAATGAAGAGGGCCTAAAAGAATGGTTAAAAGCCAAAAAAAAAATTGAGATACTATCGATAAGCGAAATGAATCTATAATAGGAGTTAAGTGATCCAAGATAAAAAAGAATGAATTTTTGTGGATCACATCAAATTTATGGAATATATTGAGAAATATTTGAAAGTTAAGTGTATTAACACTGATGAGAAGTGAAAAAGATGGATTGTCTCTGAGAGTATCACCTTGACAAGGTGTGCTCACATTGAGTACAAGATGTGCTCAGATTAGGAAAAAGGATAAACTAAGCTCGATATGAATTAGTCTGCATGAAATTATTATGAGTTAGTGTTACTGATAAAAGGATGTTTCAGATCCATAATGTGTGACATGCGAGTATGCTAAGAAATATTAATATGATTTGACAAAGATGTATTGACGGCATATGAAGTGAAAATGGTGAGTAATCTGAGATATATATATTGAGGAACTAGTTAAGAAAGAAAATGATTAAATAAGTGATTGACATACTGAGTGATTCCATTGACTTCAGTCAAGTGGAAGAAAGTATTCGAATGATGATAGTTAAATGGGAGACAGAGGAGACATTATCCCCACCCTTTCGAGCAAACAGGTAAGAATTTCGAGGATGAAATTTCTTTAAGTAGGAGAGAGTTGTAACATCCCATCACTTATAGGAAGGTTAAAATAGTAATTATGAGTGGCCAATGAAAGCTTAGAAAAGCATTTTCAGGCTCATGCATAATATGGCATACACATAAACATGAATAGTGAATTTTTCTGCACATGAAAAAATTGTACATACATTCATGAATAATTCCAGATATAATTGGACTAAGTTGTGATTATTGGAAAATTTTGAGAATTTGAATTTTATTTATATTAGAAATATTATTGATTATTAGAATTGTGATATTTTTTAATTTTGCTGAATTTTGGAAATTATAGAGTATTTTGGAAAATTAGGAAGAGGAATTAAAAGGATATTGGAGATACTTGGATTGTAAAGATGAAATTAATGGAGTTAGTTTTAAAAGAAACCAAGTTAGAGTTTAGTCATTAAGAAAGTGACTTTGATAATACGTTAGTAGGGTTCTCTGAGAGTTAAAAGGCTTAGTGACTTATTTAAGTTCCTCCTTCATAGTCATCCTCTTCAGATTTCTTTCCACTATATGAAGTTTTTCACCAAAAATCCTTTTGAGAGGTTTCTTTGTGTTTCCTCATCCCACACCTCTATCACACTGCTATTTG
>JANIJH010000008.1:38386176-38398329 GCA_024520975.1 Erythroxylum areolatum | reverse complement strand
TTTATTTATTCATAAAGTCTGTACATGACTATGAACAAAATGCGCTAAAGGGGATTGCCTTTAGGGCACTACTCTAAGAATTATTAATAACATAAAATGAATTACTTAATTTTATAAAGTTGAAATTTTTAATTGAATGGTTTAGATATTGTTGTTGAAATTTAAAATAAATCTTAGAAGTTTGATATTTTACTTAAATTAATTATGTACTAGTAACAAATATAATAAGTAAAGATAAAAATATGAATAATTTGATTAATAAAATATTGTAACATTTAAAATTTATCTAATATGTTTAGAAGAAAATTATTATTATATTAAAAAAGATGCGTGTAAAGATTCATACATGAAAAGTAAAGAGAACCTAATCAATTCAGAGATCATCAATGAAATAACCCATTGACAAAATTCAAATATTTGGAACTATAATTCAAACACATCCTATATTAATTAATTGATAAACTGAACTTTAAGAATGTAACAACCAAACACAACCAATAAGAAAATGTATTAATGATAAAGATTAACAGTATTTAAAATTTAAAGCTAATAATTTAGATTAACAATACATAAAATTTAGATTAACAAAACTAAAATTTAGATTAATAATACTTAAAATTTAAGCCACAAACCAAAGTTCGTATCATAAATAAGTTTCGGTTGGTGCAGGCCATTTACATTAAAACAATCTTGTTCAAATGGGAGGTTCAAACCACAAACAAATACCCAAATTAAACCAAGTACACAAAAACCTAGTAAATAACAAAACTCACTTACCTCAACCGACATGCAGAAGAAGTCACTGAAGCACGTGAAGTAAGAAGATGATGGAGCTAAAGTGAGTCGACGACCAAAGAAGTAACCAATATAAAGAAAAGAAGACAATGACAATCAAAGCAGTACATAAAACACAATAACGAACAAAACTCAACGACGTCATAAAAAACAATCAAAGAATAAAATGTTACCTCAACCGACGATTAAAGGAAGACGACGATGATGACACCTAATGGTACAAAAGATCATCCTTAAATGATATGGTGTACATATTCAATTTCTCACATTTTATTAAAAAAATTAGATAGGAAATTCGAAAGTAAGCTAGATAGGAAATCCTAAAAGCTAGAATGAAGTTCCAATTGATAGAATTAAAAGCTTTGAAATAAATAATCTTCATATTGTAACTTTGCTTAAGTGTTTTCTTATAGTAGTTTATAGACCAAGATAATCTCATCATGATTTAGAAACCTAAAAATTTAACAAATTAACTCATAACCATGCTATATATTCTCATATTAACATAAATGAATGATGAAACATTACATATTAAGTATATCTAAAATGACAATTTAGCAACTAATATTATATTTCACTACCAAATCAAAAACAAAAACCCGAGCTCCGAAATTCCATTTCCATAAATCTCTCAAATTCAATCAAACGAAGAAGATTAAATGAAGTCACCATCACAATGTCACTGGTAAAAAACACAAAATACAAATCACCATCCCAACTACATAATGATGCAAAAAAAGAAACAAAAACCCATACAATCAAAGTACTACATGAAAACCAAATACAACAATGTCACCGTAAAATTAGATGACCATTTACCTCAACGATGTAAAATGATAGTTAACTATACTTGAAAGCAAAAGATCATCATTAAATGATACGTTGTGCATATTCAATTTATCACATTTTATTAAAAAAATAGATAGGAAATCCTAAAGTAAGCTAGATAGGAAATCCTAAAAGCTAGAATGAAGTGCCAATTAATATAATCAAAAGCATTGAAACAAATAATCTTCATATTGTAACTTTAGTTAAGTGTTTTCTTATAGTAGTTTATAGACTTAGATCATCTCATCATGATTTAAAAACCCCAAAATTTAACAAATTAATTCATAATCATGTTATATATTCTCATATTAGCATAAATGAATGATGAAACATTACATATTAAGTATATGTAAAATGACAATTTTAGCAACTAATACTATATTTCACCACCAACTCAAAAAATAGAAACCAGAGCTCCAAAATTCCATTTTCATGAATCTCCTCCACAAACAAACGAAGATGATTAAATGAAATCACCATCTCAATGTCACCGATAAAAAACACAATAGAAATCACCATCCTAATTGCATAATGATGCAAAAAAGAAACAAAAACCCATACAATCAAAGTACTACACAAAACCCATATACAACAATGTCATCGTAAAATTATATAGACCAACACTTAGCTCAAAGATGTCGGGCAATGGAAGAAGAAAGCAAAAGATGCAACAGATGCAAGGCCACTAAAAGCCAACGAAACAACATATGCAAGGTCACCGAAAGCCACCAAAAAATGAAAGAACCCAAACCTTTAATCATGGAGGAGAAAACAAAAGAAACGAAAACACAGAGAAGAGTATGGGGGGCTTTGAGTGTTAGGTTTTTATAATTATCAAACAACGTCATTTTACAATAAATTTAAGAACATTACCGACATCGTTTGAATTTACCAATGGATTCATTTTTCGTCGGTAAATGTCATTACTGATTTATCCCAACAAACCTTACCACCAAATGACGTCGTTTACATTTTATTAAAAACGTTGCAGTCAAAGCAAACGATGATGTTTAATTTTCAATTTTACCGATAGAATAAAAAGATGACGCTTATTTTGCCACCTATAATTTGTGCCTCTTTTATTGACAGTGATTCCTATTCCATCGCCATATTCCATTGAAAATATTATCGGGATAATTTTTATCTGGCTTTACTGACAAATATTTTGTCCATTGCAAATTACCATTTCTTACGACAATTTTACCAATAGAATTTGATTTTCCATTACTAATTTTCAATGGTATTATTTCCAGTGGTAATGATTCGCTAGTAATTGGTAATCTTCTTGTAGTATGTCTTAACTTATTTTAAAGGTTTCAAATTTAAGAAACGGAGTTATCAGGTTTAATTTGTTTTTGAGATATTTAAAATTAAATTATTGTAATTTAAAATTAATAACTCTATAATTCAAAAGTTTTTTTATTAATTATGTCCTTATAATTTTTTAAGATATATAAAATAAAATATAATCCACTTTATTTATCTCTTTTATTTTCATCAATTCATTCTTTAAAAATATAAATTTATATATCTTTCATTAATTATAGCCTATCTAAATTAATTTACCTTTAAAAAACCATATCTTCCCAAAAAAGAGTGAAACCAAAACACCAAAGCTTTGTAACATCTATGATTGGCTAAGAAATTTGCAAAAGGAAAGAAAATATCTTTGAAGCATGGAACTCAGTTTATTAATCAACAATGAATCATCATTATATTAAAAATAATTTCTTCTTTTCATTCTGTTTATTGATTTTATCAAAATCAACAAAATTTAATTAAGATATTGCAGTTGGGTTGAGTACAAAATAACCAACTATTTGAGTTGTAAAATTTTTTTAGTTAAGAATCAACTTCTTTTTTGTTGCCTGCAAACTTTTAAAAGTTTATATGTCTAATCAATAGGAAACTATGGAAGGAAAGGGCTGAAGTAGGATGATCAAGAGGAGAAAATAACCAAAGTAAGGATCGTACAATAACTCCCATAATTAAGTAGGTGACCTTTGTTGATATAGGAAATGGAAAAAAATAAGCCTTTATTGATAATAAGATTCAAATGTAATTAAAAATAAAAGAAAAAACTATAAAAGGATAATAGCAAAAAAGAAACACAACAGTTGCAACTCAAGCACTTCAAACTTCAACCAATATGGTGTCAGTTGGTTAATTTTAAGAAAATCCTTTAACAATCAAATGTAAAAGATTCATATATAATAAGTGTAATGGCAAAGTGGAATGGTATGAAGTGGTTTGGCATCAAGAGATATTGCCTAGCTCCTCATTCATCTTATGACTCACTACCTTAAACAAGGTTAGTATTGGACAGACTTTCTTTCTTAAATTTAAATGAGGTTTGTGTCCTGTGTAACTTAGGACAAGAGAATAGGGATCATTTGTTCTTTGAATGTCCCTTCTCTAAAGACATTTGGTCTTGGATAAGACATAAATGTCTGTGGTCCCTGAGCGCACTTCAATTCACAATGACACTGTAGTGGTTTATTTGACTAAAGTCTATTTCCCATCCTAATTCTATTATCTGCCTAATTTCCTTTGTGACTTGTATTAAGGAAATATAGGTAGAAAGGAACAAACGTAGGTTCCAAAACCTTAGTAGAAAGTTACATCAAATAAGAGAGTGTATTTTTACTAAAGTTAGAAAATAGGTAATCTCCTCTAGCTTTATCAAGAAGTGCTCATCCCAACTTGCTAATGTATGGAGAATATAAAAAAATATGCAAACCAAAAGTAACAGGAAGTTTTTCGAAGCTAACATTTCTTGATGATATGGAAGGCATTAAGGAGTGCTCATCCCAACTTGCTAATGTATGGAGAGTATAGAGAAGTATGCAAGTCAAAAGTACCAGGAAGTTTTTTGAAGCTAACATCTCTTGATAATATGGAAGGCATTGGAAGGGGGACTTACCGTTCAGCTGACGAAAGGGAAATGCCATCAGGGTTGGAAATGGTGTTTGGGACACTCAACCAATGTCCTGGTATATAAAGAGGCAAAAAGGGAAGCTTCAATCATTTTGCATCGGTCATATTTACGTGTGAAAGACAAAGTAGAGAAACACAGGTTTATGAAGGATCTATCTTACCTTTTAATCACCTAAGGATAAGTTGGAGTGTTCTTGGTATAAGGCTAGGCAAAAACCTAATTGCTTGGACATTCATCTGATCTATCTCTGAGCTCGCTCTCGACACCTCAAGAGGGTGGAGATCACCAATTCTTCTAACCCTAATCAAGAAAAGTTTGAAGGAGAATTGTAGGGATTGGTATTTCATTTTCCCATTTTGGACTAAACAATGAGTTTTAATTTGTACATTAGAGCGTTGTCGTTTATGTGGGGTTGGTTACTATGGTGTAACATTGTCGTTTTTTGTTAATGGGTGAGTCTTTTGACTTCCCGCAAATTTGTATTCATCTTCTATCATTAATCAATATTATTTTTTAATTTATCAAAAAATTATATGACAATAATTCACTAGCAACATGAAGCACTAATCACAAATAGCAATTTGGAAAATGACAACTCAAAATTTCCCAAATTCAAACAAATGTACTATGAAGAAGTCACAAGGACTAAAACCCAAATAAATGCCAATTAAATAAAATAAGCCTGTGAACACTAAGAAAAAGAATTACCAATTTATAGATAAAATTATGGTCAATTGAATTATGATTTAGGGATTGAATTGGAATTTAGGGATTTCAGGTTCTTGTTTCTTTTCTCTATGTGATATTAGTCTCTTGCTTCGGTACTTCTCATTTTTTGCTTCTCTATATTGTCTGATTTTTTATTAGTATTTATTAATAATAATTACACTTAAATTGAAATTATTGGATCTTATAATACCAACTGGCTTCTAATGGGCCAAACTTGTTCATATCAAATTTTGGAGCTAACTAGAGGTTTGGCCTAACGGTACAATAATTCATCTTTTACTTACAAAACAATACATTGAAATTATTTAAAATTTACTTTAAATTGATAACACCTTTAATAAGAATATTTTTCATTATTAGTTAAATTTCAAGTTAATATTGGCATACCACTCTCTTTTATTCGTCATGTGTAAGAATGGCAAAAAATGTTGACCCGACTCATCCTTCGTTTGGATTTAACCTTGCTCAAACTATCCAGACATAACTTTTGTTGTCATTTTAAAATTTTCGTTAGCTTAAAGTTAAGTTAAATGATTTTGAATAATGATGATACTTTTTAAATACTTCAAAATCTTATAATTTGACTTTTATTTTAAAGTAAATGTTAGACTTTAGAATATTTTTTTAAAAAATATACCTTTATGTAAGAAGAGGGCATGGAAGTAGTTGTTGTTATTACCATTGATTGAGTCAATCAACTTTAAATATAAATTTGGGCAATTAGGCTGCGGCTTTGCGCTTTCAACGCCACTACTTGAACAGGTCGTACGGAATTTCTTATGGATCCTCCAAGTTACATTGTTTTATTTCAGTACAGCGATTGTCACATGGACTTGCTCCATAAACTCGGCATAAGAGTTCTATGAAATAGAAGAAATAATAATTCTTAAATTTGATGTGAGCTCCTTATCTTTCACAAATTTTATATAGTAAGTCAATTAAAATACAGCTAAATTAGCTAAGACATAAGACGACGAAAGTAGTGCTAATATAATTGACGGTGGTCCAGCCATCACCAACCTTGGGCCATTGGAATGGTCAACTAATGGGCCCCGACTCTGTTGTTTGGTTGTATGTTAGGGACTGAAAGCTTGAATTTTTGTTGTCTACAAGTAGCTCATACAAGTAAAATGTCGCCGGCGCGGGATGAATAGTCAACATCAGGGCACTGTGACTCCAAAGCAATAGGCTCCCAATGGCTGAGTTCTAACTTCAGGAATCCAAATCTGAGGGAAACAGTATCGCACACTCCACCTCCCAACTAAATGTAGCTTAGGTTTCTTCCCCTAGAGAAAGTTACAATTTTGGTGTGCGTATCAAGAGAAGACAGGCAAACGGCTTTTGCAATATCATACTCCATACACAAAAATCACATCTATGATGTTTCTATCTGCAATTGTTTAAGATTTCTCCAGAAGAACCAAATTTTTAAGTAAGGAAAAGTTTAGATCACTGAATTGCTAATTAATTCGATCACTCAACACGGTGAGTTAATAGTAAATGGGAAAAATGATAGTATGCTTGTTTTATTATTCTATTATATAGATAGATAATCCACCCTTTTCAGGAATGGAGACTGGGGTCACACAAGCTTAAGCTTGGAGAGATTAGATAATGCACCCTTTTCATCAATGGAGACTGGGGTCACGCTAACTTGGAGAGAATGCCAACGATCACTGTCAAGCATCATTAGGCAATAGCGGTGAGAAGCAAACTAAAAACTTTCCTGTCCCGTCCCATTTTATAATGGTCGTGCCCTTTAGAAATCATAGCAACAGAAGATAATACATCATTTTCAGGTTCAGCCGATTTCAGATTTTATTTATATATAAACATGCATATATATTGTTATATATTCTACCCCCACTTCAGTGCTTATCTTCCAAGCTAATACCTGTTTTTCTCAATTATTTTATTAGTTTTAAAGGTGAACTTATCTTGCAGGACACTGCTCATTGCCACGACTTATCTTCTGGGAATTTTGGCTGGCATACTATAATGCTACTACTGATCCAACCAACCTGAATCGGGTCCACTTGGTTTAGGCATGTAATTAAGTTGGGTGTAGAATATTGAGATCTCATATCTGATCATGATTTTGATGCTCCACTACCCCAGGCTATAATACATAAAATAAGTTTTAACATTCATGAAGCTAAACTAAGAAATTACCATTTGATCAGTTAAATTGTTTTCTTCTTCACCCGTTGGGTTATAGAGTAAGTGTGTAACAATAAGGGTGACTTTCCAATTAAAAATTATGTCCCTCCATTAATTTAAGTTAGAAATTTTAAATTTAATTAAAACTGGGAATTCTATGGTAAACTTGGAATATTAGGAGTGACTATCTTCTATCTGCGTCTCTTATGTTAATAAATAAACTGCTAAAACACTATACGCATATTCAATTGCAGCTGCTAAGTAGAAATCGGGTCAAGAAAAGTTGGTGCAGACGCAAAAGTTTGCCCTTTAACAATCCAAAATTGGATATGCATTTCAGAACCTGTAAAACAAGAAGAACCAATCAAAAATAGGGTTAGGAAGAATTGAAAGCATACTTAAGTATACGTATAAGATTCTAAGAAGTAAAATAGAAGAAAAGGTTGGCATATAAGTATTATTCAATACAAAAATAATGCTTATATTTATGATGACTAATACATTTGTACTTCGTGAACAAAACCTAAATAAGAAAGTGAAAATTTTAAATCCTTAAAAGATGAACAAAAATAGTAAGAGATATAATACGAACAAAGAGGAAAGCAATCAAAACAATATAAAATCTACTACATAAATGAAAACATTAAAAAAAAAAAGATTAAATTGTATTTTGGTATTTTTTGAGAATTTTATCAATAACATTACTTAATACCTCAACATTCAAATTTAATATTATACATGGCTCATATCTATAGGTACGTAATCTTGGAATTTTTTAGAAAAAATACAGGTATTTTTTCTAAGTCTTTGCGTGAATACGATCCGGCACTTAATTGTATATTAGAGTGTGTTATTGTCTATAATGCAAAAGTGAGGACATGGACAAAAACACATTTGGACTATAGGAAAGCACAAGCTTATTATTAATAGAGATTTCAACTGACTAATTTCTTCTTATCTTTTGCATATTACATCTTATCATTTTGTTGTAATCTTCTTATCTTTTGCATATTACATCATATCATTACCTTGATATGGTTGACTCTATTGAACCATATCAAGGTAATGACCAAGTGACTGTCAAAAATGGTAATACTATGCCTGGCAGCTTATGACTTTTGGACTAATGAAGCTCACTTGGTAACTTATGATTGCATATTAAATAATTTGTTATTTTATTAAATTTATTTGTATGTATGTGTTAAAAATTTTCAACCAAACTTCATGTATACTCATATGTCTTGTCTTCTTATGTTTTGCATATTACATCTTATCATTTTATTGTAATCTTCACATATATGATAAGTTAAAAATCCTTTATTCTAGCATCAGCTCACATGTTTAAATATAGGTACAAGTCTGTATGTAAAATATAAACAAATTCAATACAACATTACCTTAGTTATTCAACCTCTTTTATAGTTTCAGAGTCCATTTAAATCCAATTTCTACAACTTTCTTTCTTCATTTGTGACATTGTTCTCTACACCAATTCTCTTGCACCTATCCTAAACCGAAACATCACAAACTGGTAACCAAGATAACTTCAAAAAACATACCACATTACTAATTACCAATATCACCAATTTCATCACAACAACACTCAATCACAACTACTATTTAATTTGGAATAATCAAGTTAAGTCTATAATACTCACTTACGACTTGCTAGGATTTATTGATGGATCAATCTCTCTACCGTCAAAGCATAACGATACTATTGCTTCCTCATCATCTCTCTCAACTGAATTTTTGTAGTGGAAAAAGAAAGATAAGCTTATCAACTATTGTCTCACTACCACCTTACCTCCACCACGACATCATCGACACTTGATTGTGACACTGTTCAATATCTTTAAACTACCCTTGAAAATTATTTTTTTAGTAAACAATGGCCCTAAAGTATTTACTTCAGCATTGTCTTCACACAACCAAAAAAGGTAATCAATGATTACTTAATGAAGATTGCTTCCACTGCTGAAGAATTAGTAGCCATCGTTGACCCAATTTCATATGAAGATTTGGTTCTCTTCACTCTCAGTGGGTGACTCTCTAATTATTAGGGGTGGCAATAAGTCAGGCCTAGTTGGGCCTAGATCAAAACTTCCAAGCCTACTGATTATGACTCGTTTGTTACTGCAGTCGAAGATCACGACATCTCTATATCCTTCTTTAAACTGATAGCTAAGTTATTGCTTTAAGAACAACGCTTACTCTCCCTTCATCAATCCCTAGGTAAAGTTGCCTTTGTTGTGTCTCATAGAAGTCGGGTCTTAATTAGTGGAGGACGTCCTAGGCAACATTTTCGTCATAAAGTTCAAGTCAAACAAAATGCAAAAAATGTTAGGACTTTTACTTCCTCAAATTAGACTAGGTGATACCCAAATTCCCTCTAGCCTAACTCTTATGATGTTCCCATTTAGTCTCTCGCAACAACCCAGTCAAAATCAACACTGTCAGCCATATAACCACACTAGCCCAACCCATTTTCCTTTTGAAAACCCACACACAAGCACACCAGCCCAGTCCAACCCACTTTCCTTCTTTCAACCCAAACTTCCAATATAATTCTCGACCCACTTCAAACACCCAACCATCCAAATGTCAAATTTGTAAAAGATTGGTCATCTAGCTGCTACTTGTTGTTTTTGATACATGTAATTTCGAAATAATTCCACAAACCTCACACAAAATTAACCACAATTTAACATGTTTTTTTCACTCTAAATATTCAATCCTATTCCACCTTACCCACCTATTCTTCCAATTAACTTATAGGATGACTTCTGGATACTGCAACGTCTTCCCATATAACACCCATCTTGTTGACTTTATTCAACCATATCAAGGTAAAGACCAAATGATTATTCGAAATGGTAATACTCTTGCCATCTCTTTTGAAGGATCCTCAACTTTCTCTATAAATCATAAATCCTTACATTTATGCAATATTCTTTTTTTTTTCTCGTCTTACTGCTATTTTACTTTCTGTTGCATAATTTTTAAAGATAATTCTTTTCTAACTGAATTTAATCTTCTGGTTACATTGTGAAAGACCTTTTAACCAAGACTCTGCTACTTATAAGACATATCAACAGTAATCTATATCCTTTGAAGATTCCTATTCACTTTACCAATCTTATTGCCTTTACTGCTCGTCAAGCTTCTCCATATATCTGGCATCAATTTCTTGATCATCCATTGAGTAACACTTTTTCCAAGTTGTCTCAATCACTCAAATTGTCTAGTATTAGTCAAAATTGTATCTCATATCTTCAGGAAAAAAGTTGTCATCTTCCTTTTACTTCATTTACTAAAGTATGTACACAGCCTCTTCAACTTATCCACTATCACATTTGGGGACCTTCTCCCTCCTTATATCTATTTAGTTCTCACTATTTTATTACTTTTGTTAATGATGTACTTGAAATTTTCCTTTCATAAATAAGTTTAAAGCTATATACAAGTTTCAAAATTTCAAAGTCACTCAAAAACTTATGTTCCACCCAAATAAAAATGTTTCAATATGATAGATCCTTTGAACTCATCAAAAAATCATTTGCTCAATATCTTACTACTTATGGTATTTCTTTTAGCATCTCATGCTCTTATACACTACAACAAAATGGTATTGCATAACAAAAATTTGTCACATCCCCGAAATAGGGCAAACTTTACTTCTTCACATCTCCCTTCCCAAATGATTATAGTTTGAAGCCTTTTTCTACAACTATTTTTCTCATTAATCTTCTTCCCTCATCCACCTTATGTTACAAATCTCCTCTTGAGAATTTATTTCGTGTATCATCCACACTTGACCATCTTCATGTGTTTGGTTGTCTGTGTTTTTCATTTTTTGGTTCAACTAGACCTGATAAACTTAGACCAAATCTATTCCCTGTGTGTTCTGCTTATGCTCCCAACTATAAAGGAAATTTATTTCTTGATCCTTCCACTAATAAAATTTATATTTCACGCTATGTTCATTTCATTGAACGTAATTTCCCACTCTCATTGTTAAACCCAAAGCCCCAATCTTCCTCCGTGCTCACGTTCTCACAACTCCGATGTTGGCCTCCAGAAATGGAGTCCAACACTTATAACCTTCTCCTCACCCTTACCTTCTCATTCTTTACCTTTATAATTAAATCTAACAGCTAGTTCTTCTGCAAATTCCAATACTCCATCATCACCTATTTTCACAACTATAGAACCTCCTCTTCCTTCTGGACCTTCACCATTAGTCTTTTAATAAACATAACTACCCTCTCATTCAATGATCAATCAAACTTGCAACTGCACTCGCAATCATAAAACTTTTCTTGACCATGTTACGTACATCATCATTCAGTCCTCTCCTGATCCCGATCATATCTCCCACTCGTGCCAACAAATTCCTTCACTAGTGTCGAGCAATGCTTAATGAGTTTAAAGCTCTCCTTCACTACAAAACTTGGTGTAGCGCCCCCTTACCGTAGAGTACACATCGGGACGCCCGCAGGTCGCTCCGACACATAACCCACGATAAAGGTGCACTATCGAGCAAACCAATTAAAATCCACATGGCATCGAAACAATAAAACCACAATATCGAAATCACTAAATTTTTAAAACCATAATATTATTCTCGCTACAAATCATCCAACAGAAATATAGACAAGTCTATCAGTCCCCTAAACAAAACTCAAAAAGGAAACTGATAC
>JANIJH010000008.1:38356123-38376123 GCA_024520975.1 Erythroxylum areolatum | reverse complement strand
TCAACTCGTTTACAGCAGCCTGAGAATAAATCCAACTCTTCATTGAATGATCTCTTGCAGACCAACTCCACACCCTCCCTCGATTACGTAATCTTTTACTCCCTCGCCGGTTCATCCATCTCTCAGAAACCACTTTTATGTTCGATTAGCTTTCGGTCTTCAACTCTTCTTTTTATTTAAATCACCGATAAGCCACGCGTTTTCTTCTTGTTTACTCCAAGCTAACTTGCACTTGCAAAGACAACATCAACTCATTCTCCTTCGCTTACAGTCTATCTCTGTGTGTCTTTGCTCTGATTTGCTTCGTATCTCAAGTGGATTTGACGTAAACAGACGAGTTTAAGTTTACCGTTTGGTTATAAATGGATGGTTGGTGGTGGGTATTGAATCGGGCCAAGCTTAGAATGGCTTTCTTGGCGGTGGTGGTCCTACTGTTTCATCAAAATTTCAGCTTTTGTTGGGCTCTGAACACGGAAGGTATGTTACGTTACAACTTACAATTATCAAGCTTTGCATGTCCGTACATTTTGTTAAAGCGGGAAGACAGACTTTAACAGTAGCATGTGTAGGTTTGGCGCTTTTGAGATTTCGGGACGAGATTTCCGAAGACCCTTTTGGAGCGTTGTCGAACTGGGACGAGAAAGATGAGAGTACCGATCCGTGTTTCTGGTTCGGGATCGAGTGTTCTGATGGAAAAGTTGTGACCTTGTAAGAAATCCTTTTTCAATGCTTGACTTTGGCTTCTTAGATTTGAGTTTCAAAAGCGTATGCTGATGCGCTTCTCCAAAGTTTATTTTGATCTCTTATTGAATCTAGTACTGGAGATAGAATTTATCTGGGTATTGGTTTGGTTCAATAAACCACCCGACACTATTCATGTTCTTTGTATGGACATTTCTTCGGATTGCCTTTTAAGTTAAACATAATGAAAAGATCTTAGCAAACATATGGATAAGATTAATGGAACAAGATTAATGTGTGCCTCTATGGAGCATTCCACGCAATTATTATGTTTCCTCAATTTTATTACGCCAATCACTTCCCCCTTTAGAGTAGGGTGATAATTGTTCTTGTATCATGTTTGTTGAGCAAATGTTTGATATAAATGTG
The DNA here is from genome assembly GCA_024520975.1 of Erythroxylum areolatum. Lineage (NCBI taxonomy): Eukaryota > Viridiplantae > Streptophyta > Magnoliopsida > Malpighiales > Erythroxylaceae > Erythroxylum > Erythroxylum areolatum. The sequence goes on along the minus strand of JANIJH010000008.1, from coordinate 38,375,013 downwards.
TAGTTTCAAATTTAACATGAAATGAGGGCTCAGTTTGTTCTGTTGCACAACCTGATGGCAGAATCGTACAATTTGCAGGACTCTGAAAGATTTATGTCTCAAAGGGACACTGACACCAGAACTGGGGAGGTTGGGACACTTGAAATCTATGTAAGATCAATCTTTGGGTCGTATATCGATTCTCATGCTCTTTCATGCCTTCGATTTCCCTCATTTACATTTTCTGTGAAGAATTTTGCGCAACAATTCCTTCTTTGGGAGCGTTCCTAAAGAGATTGGACAACTAAAAGAGTTGGAGGAGTTGGACTTGGGATACAACAACTTAAGTGGACCAGTTCCAAATGACTTCGCCAATAATCTGTCACTGACTACCCTGTATGTCAAATCTTCTGGCTTTCTAACACATATTTGTACATGCCTTTGTCTAGATTGCTTTTGCTTAATTACAAGTATCTGGATCTTATTGCAGCTTACTTGACAATAACAAGTATCTTGGTAAGCTATCTCCTGAACTACATGAGCTTGAGATCCTCTCTGAATTTCAGACGGATGAGAGTCAACTCAGAGCCTCTTTTAATTGCAGAGATAATATTAGGTAAATGGGCTTATTAGTATTGCAGTCTTGATGCTCCTTAATCTTTTGATATGAGGAGAGATGTGGTTAAGTGATGAATGGCATTAGAAAAAGCAACCATAAATGAATTAGCAAAGCCTGTAATGATGCTAGCTCCTACAACTGGTTTGAAGGATCAGATGCTTTACATTGACCTGTAAAGAATCTTTTATCTTAAAATTTTAGGCCGCTTATTCTTTCATCCAAAACCAAACTTGCAGATGGAAGTGGTAATTCATGATTTGGAGCAACTTTTAACGATTCTAGTCCCTTTCTATGATATATTTGTAGATCAAATGATTTCAGAACTATGCAAGCCAATATCTACGTGATTATTGGACATCTTATGTACACCTGTCTCTGACAGAACTTCTTTTCTTTGACAGAAAAGTAGCTCAACCTAAAACTCTAGTTCAGCGGTATCTGCTGCAGGTGGCTAATGCCCCAAATTCACCCAAGTCCGGCAACAGTAAAGTACATCACATTCATTCTGAAGCACCTTCTCCTTCTGCATTGACACCGTTATTATCGCCACTCAGATCTCCATTATCACCATCAGTGTCACCCTCAGACCCTACATTGCTGTCACCGTCATTCTCCATCTCACCATCTATAGCAGAATCTCCATCATTTCCCCCAGAACAATCCTCATTCAGTTTTCACTTATCTCCTCCAGCTTCACCCTCTGAAGCTCCAACTCCATCAGCGGCTGCTCCAGTTACGTCAACATCTAGGAAAAATGATGGATTGAAAATGGCACCAGTTCCAAGTCCAAAGAAGATTCTAAATAATGATTCCAAGACAAGAAATCATGTTATTCTTGTTGCTGGAATTGTTGGCAGCTCTCTGCTCCTGATTTCAGCCATTGGATTAATTGTCTTTATCAGAAGTAGTAAGGTAGTCACAGTCAGGCCTTGGGCTACAGGGTTGAGCGGACAACTTCAAAAGGCATTTGTAACAGGTTATTTTTCTCTATTCAAGGGAAAACATGTGAGCGCACACTTCCACATGCAAATATGGACATGCTTAGGTATACAGACACACACAAAACACAGAGAGTGAGAGAGGCAATCAGTCTGATTATATATGCTATGGTGCTGTTCTGTATGATTCCGTACTTTTCTAATACTGTACTTTACAGGTGTACCAAAACTCAAGCGGTCCGAGCTTGAAGCTGCTTGTGAAGATTTCAGTAATATAATTGGCTCATTTTCAGATGGTACAGTATACAAGGGGACTCTGTCTAGCGGGGTTGAAATAGCTGTGACATCTCCTGCTATCAAATCTTGTGAGGATTGGTCAAAGACTTTAGAAACACAGTTCAGAAAGAAGGTATTGAAACAGAAGTTTGCTAATTTCTTGCATTCTGTTTCGGAAATCTAATTCTAACTTTTTTTTGTATTTGTTTTCAGATTGATACATTGTCCAAAGTGAACCATAAGAATTTCATTAACCTAATTGGATACTGTGAAGAAGATGAGCCTTTCACGAGAATGATGGTTTTTGAATATGCTCCCAATGGGACTCTCTTTGAACATTTGCACGGTAAGTTGCTTTCCTTTTCAAGTTCTCCTAGCTCTTGATGGATAATTTGCTTTCGGGTATACTAGTCTGGTGCTAATATAACTTCCCAAGGAGTGACATTCTCCTGAATTTTCAAAGTGAACTGGAAACTTTATGCAGTTTTATTTGTCAAAAAGCCAAATAATATCTTCATATTGAGGGTTCTCTTATGCTTGTAGCATGTTGATATATATATATATATATATATATATATAATGATGACATTGAGTTGCCCATTCTTGCAGTAAATGAATCAGAACACTTGAACTGGGGTGCAAGACTACGGATAGCAGTGGGCATGGCTTATTGCATCGAACACATGCACCAGTTGACTCCACCCATAACCCATAAAAGCCTTCAATCGTCCTCTGTATATCTGACCGAAGATTATGCAGCTAAAATATCTGATTTTAGTTTCTGGAATGATGCAACTGCAGAAAAAATGGGATCACTGTCAATGGAGCTTTTGGAAAACTCATTGGCAGATCTTGAGAATGATATTTACAGCTTTGGAGTTATTTTACTTGAAATGATAACAGGAAGAATGCCTTTTGTGATGGGAAATGGCTCTCTCGCAGATTGGGTGTCTGGTTGTCTCCAGGAGGAGCAACCATTGAGAGAAACGGTGGATCCAACTCTAAAAACACTTCATGAGGATGAACTCAGGAGATTGCTTGAAGTGATAAAGAGTTGCATTCATCCTGACCCAGAGCAGAGACCGACAATGAGAGAAATTGCCGCAAAGCTTAAAGAGATTACATCAATGGGACCTGATGGTGCATGTCCAAAATTATCCCCTCTTTGGTGGGCAGAGCTTGAAATTATGTCCACTGAAGGAAGTTGAGTAAGTCATCTGCTGCTGGAAGTATGAATGAGTGAATGTTCCTTTTTTCAACTAATTTTTAGTGTTGCTATCCCATCAGCCCCCGTACAAGAAATGCTTCAGTTATCTTTCTAATCTCAAAATCATAGCTTTCAAGTGTATAGATAATGTATCTAATTTTAGAATGACATGGAGATATTTGTATATAACCAAGTTGGAAAGACCTTCATTGTGTCCCTTGAAAATTATTAAAAAATCGGTTGTCTAAGTCAAATTGTATGAACATATCAAATAAATGGTGTGTTTTTGAACTCTTTTTATTATTCAAACTAGTATGAAAAATAGTTTCAGCAAATGAATGCTTGAAATCTTCTTCGAGTAGACGTGCATGCTTTAGGGTGCTGGGGAGCATTCACTATCTACAATTGTACTTTTACAAGGATAAAAGTCCTACTTTAATTATCTGTTGAGTTTTATATTGTTGTGTCTCGAAATCACCACGAATGAGAGTGCCCAGAAGGCGTTTGACGGAACTATGCCACTATAGTGTTTGACGAATTACCGCTGAAAAATTGATTTGTGATTGCAAACACAGTGGATTTGGGTGCATAAACTAGGCTTAGTTTGAACCTTATATTAACTGGTATAAGAACATGGTTGAAAGTCATTTGTGATGCAAAATAGTCGTGGGCTAAATGTGAAAGCAAATAGGGAGAGGCTTACCTTTTTCAAGGAATAGCATGTCCTTGGCTGCATCATAAAAGATGAAACTATAAGAAAAAGTGGAAAAGAAATGCTTCAATTGATGTGTTTAATCAACTCCTAATTAAGTAAGAAACTAAATGCGATCTCCATGACTTGCTTTAGGATTCTATAACATATAATTTGTAACACTTTACCTTAGATTGGAGCATAGACACTAATCATACTCAATTTGTTATCAATATAATTGACCTGAATTCTATTTAGTCCTTATTTAAATTGTTATCCAATTTTCACATATCTTGTAGAGATCAAGTTGTGATGCACTTTTTCATAGAGAAAGTGACAGTCAACCTCAATATGTTTAATTCATTTGTAAATCACATGATTAGAATGAATATGCAAGCAATTTTATTATCACATCATAACTTTGATATTTAGGCTATTAAACCAATTTCAATTAAGAGTTTATATAATCACATTATCTCACAAGCTGATTCTGTCATAACACTATATTCAAATTCTATACTAGACTTGGAGACAAACATTTTGCTTCTGCTTTTCAACAAGATCAGAATTCCTCCAACAAAGACACAATAGTTGGTAGTGAATTTCGATCAATCTTAAAACCTACCTAATTTACATCTTAGAAACACCTGATGTGAGTATATCTATGATTTTCATACCTCATCCCTAGTCCAAGAGTTCCCTTTTAAGTAATATAAGATATATTCCACAGCAACCTAATAATGAACAATTACTAAAGACATGAATTTACCTACAATACTGACAGAATATGCAATATCAGGATGAGTTACTATAAGATAGTTTACTTTTCTAACTAATCTTTTACATTTTTTAGATTCTTCAAATAAGCCTCCACCTTTAGTGAGTTGTAAATTAGGGAGCACCAGGGCACTACATGGCTTAACCCTCTTCCTTGCCTCCAACTTTCTCATCTCAGTTAATAGATCATGTATATATTTCCTCTTATATAAGAGAATTCCTTTTTCATTTCTTTTTACCTATACTCCCCAAAAATACTTTGACACTCCTGAATCTTTTGTATGGAATTGACTATAAAGAAAGGACTTCAAAGATGAAATGCCTATAGTATCACTTTTAGTAATAAAAATATCATTCACATAACAAGAAGAGTGATGATAGATGTACAATGTTCATAAAAAATTGAGTTGTTTGATTTGCATTTATTCATTTATGACATTTTCACTACTTGGCTAGATTTTATAATTCAAGCATGAGAATTTATTTTAAGCCATATAAGGACTTTTATAGGTGAAAAACTTTTCCACACTCCTCTTAAGTAATAGGCGATTGCCTTCGATATCCTTTCTCTTGAAGGTAACTATGTAAGAAGGCATTTTTTTTTAATGTTTAACTGATGTAGAGGCCAATCATAAGCAGATATTATAGAAAAGAATAGATAAATAGAGGTTATTTTAGCAATAAGAAAGAAAGTGTCAGAATTGTCCATATTATAATTATGAGCATAACCTTGTTTTAAGTTGCACCTTAATTCTAATCACTATTCCATTATAATTGCCTTTGACTACGAATACCCATTTACATCTAGTAGTTTTCTTTCCTACAAGATAGTTCATTAAATCCTATTTATCATTAGAATCTAAACCATTTATCTCCTACATTATAGCTTCACACTAATAAGGATGAGATAAAACTTTATGAACAACTTTTAGAATAATCATAAAATGAATGGAGGTAATAAACGAACAAAAAGTAGAAAATAAGGGATCATAAAAAACAAAGATGAAATAGGATAAGAGCATTAAGGTTTACCTTTGCAAAGAGTTATTGACGTTAGCCCCTAATAGCACCCAAGAGGGGGGTTTATTAGGTGTTAAAAAATTCAAAAAGTTTTTCTAGCCAATGTACTCAATTAATAACAATCAATGCAACCAAGGATGTGGAAATTACTTAATATAAATCAATTAAACAATTGAATTGTAATTTAAAGATGATAGGGACGAGAGAATGCAAATTGATTTATAGTGATTTGGTAAACAACCGTTGTCTATTTCTACTCCTGGTACTCTTTTCAGAATTTCACTATAATTCTTCTTTCAAGACGAAGAAATATCTTTGTACAATATTTTTTGGTAAAGAGAAACCTTTCTTATGATCTTCTTCCAAGGTAAAGAGAAGCCTTAATTCCACTTGTACACCCCCGTACAATAATACATTTCAAAACTAATTATTCTAACCTATAGTTTCTCACTTATTCACTTGATAACTCTAAAATGGCTCACTCACACAAATACAAGAAAATGATGCTCAAATGATTTTTTTTAAATGTATTTTTTGAAATGTGTGTTTACAACTCTCAAAACCTTTTTGATGCTAAAAATAATGAGAAAAACACTTATTTATAGTATTTTGAGACCCCTTCTAGCTATTGAAGCCAAGAACTAGTCATTACAACGGCTACATATGAAGCACTGGTAAACTAGTATACTATACAGGTTAACCAGAGTTCATTAAAAGCTCTAAATTCACTAGATTGGTCGACTAATAGGCATATTACCAATATGACACATTGGTGAACTATTACATCAATTGATATTATAGCAAACTTATGGTACATCAAATTTAACAAATTTAACCTTTATTGATCGACCACTAACCTATATAAGAAGCCAAGAACTAGTCATTACAACGGCTACATATGAAGCACTGGTAAACTAGTATCCTATACAGGTTAACCAGAGTTCATTAAAAGCTCTAAATTCACTAGATTGGTCGACTAATAGGCATATTACCAATATGAAAGTTTCTAAATAATTATGACATGATTGTACATTTCTAATATCTTGTATTTTGATTTACCAATAAAAAGGATTCATAAATTAAAATTGGTGATTTGGAGTTATTTGTCATTATTGGAAGATTGATGGATTAAAATGTACATTTAGACTAGGAAAAATGTCAAGTAGCAAGTCAAGTTGACATTTGGAAACTTAGGATGACTAAACCTATACATTGAATGACATATGACAGTGGAATTAAGTGACAAATGTCCTAGGAACTAAGTGACATATGGTAGCCTAAAGTGAGGACATGTAGCTATCCTAGACACTTGACAAGTGTCCTTAAACTCATCCTCCATTCACACCACACAACACACATATGGCAAAATTTACTTTCCCTCACATCTTTATGTTTCTACCTAAATTATATTCAATTTTCACACCAAAATCCATGAAAAAATCCTTTATAAAGATAGTTATAGAAGCAGAGCATTGTTGTATTTGTTGTCGTCTTCTTGTCTTTGCTGAAACCATCCTACACCTACCCTATTCCTGAGATGATCTTGTATGCATGTGAGGCAAAGCAAGCTTGAAACATTGAGGTGACATTTAAGTTGAACAAGAAAGTGAAGTGCTGATCTATTGTGGCATGTGTAAGCAGAATTTTATGATGACCAATTAGGGATGGATTGAATGTAGTGTTGATGTTGAAGTCGTGCTGGAAAACGATAGATGAATTGGTAACTTTTATGTTTTGTTCTTGGATGCATTAAAATAGTAGTTTATAGGTTGTTATATGGATGATTTAAGTTAGGATTTGAAGTATAATTGATGATGGATTCATGCTAAAGATAGGTGTTGTTGAAGTGTTTTCAAATATGGAAAATTTAGGACTGCATGTAAGATGGTATGAAGTGAATGGTAATGAAGCAAGTGAGTAGATTTTTACAAGATTTAATGTAACCAATATGGAAGCTAGACTAGCATGAAATGAAGTAGCTTTATAGGACATAAATTTTGAAAAAATTCAAGTAGTAATGATGTCTCTAAATGTGTGAAATTCATAGAGAATTAAGGAAGAATGACTGTGCACGATCGTGGTTTGATTACTTGCCTTCTGTCACGATTGTGGCAAGTTCCCAAACGACTGTGGGCCTAGTCCTGGATTGATAATTTCTGTTTTGTGTACATGTTTAACCAGCTGAGGAAAATTCATCTAAATTGATGTATTTGGTCTTGATTAAGGCTCAGAAGGAACCTAAATTGTTGCTTGATTAATTGGATAAAGAGCTTGATAAGTTTAGGTTATTAATTGATGCCATAACTTAATGAATGGACTATTTTGATATCTATGTATCCAAATCTGGATATTATAAGTTTTTAAAGGAAAAAATTATTCTTATGAATGCAAATATGATCTTAAGGACATGAGTAATATGTTTGAGATAATTGGGAAATTGTATGCATATACATTGTTAGAAAAGTTTGGTGAACGTATGATTAATGAATTTGGAGTAAATCAAGCTTACTTAAGGTATAAACCTGATTGCAAACTAGTTGTATACAAGCTATAATATTTGAATAGTCAAGAAATTTTTATAAGAATACATACTCAGAAAGTCAATTGAGCATGCATTGAAACATGACACATATACATGTGCATGATTGTGTATTCATAAGATTAAACAAATTAGTGATTTGTGAACTATGTATATATTGCATGATGATAGACGCCAAGGTGATTGTCAACATCTAGACATTACCAGATCATTAAGGTAATAGCTTTTCTGAAGCATACTGTGAGTCAATTTAGACGAGTAAACTCAATTATATGTGCTTTTATATGAATTAAATGTTTAATATGAAATGTGTGTACAAATGATTGATAAATGTAGGACTTAGATATGAGGAGCTTGGTATACGACATGTGTATACTGAAATGAAAACATGACATATGTAATCATGCATCTCATCATATTGAAATGCATGACCAGATAAACGAGTTGTAACCAGAGTGACCGATGTGTGAAAAAAACTTTGAGCTTAAGATTGTGAAAAAGAGCATCAGGCTCAGATGACATGGATTCGGTGTCCACAACAAATACGGGAAAGTAAATTGGGTTGATAGGCACTTAGTCATAATAAAACAAAAATGAAAATGGAAACACATGTGCATTAGTGTATACATCACTACATGTATCAAATGAGTGAATAGAAATTTATTTTTGAATTGATTTGAAATAGCGAATTACAATTGAAGTTAATGGAAAATGTGTTATGATATGCTTGTGAAAGTATGATAAACTTGATGTACATATTGAAGTATGATGAAATGTGATGTAGTATTCAATACTGGATGATATGATATACTTATTTTTGTGATCTGACTTGCGTGAATACATCGATAATGGTTCATTCACTAAGTTCACAAATTCATCAAAATTGCAATGTTTTTTTTTCAGGTTCAAAGGATTTTTAGCTACTAAGGTTATATAGTAGAAGTCTAGTACTTACATTTTGCGGACAAGAATGGCTCAAAGGTATGATTAGCTAAATCTGAGGAGTCTAGATAGATGTCTTATGCATTAGCATCCCATTTCATGTTATATTTTTAGTACTAAGATTGAACTCAAACAAATATTATGTAATGTATATATGGATTGTGATTTGTAATGACAGATGTGACTTTTATGTTTGTGAATGAAATGGGAAGAAATGAACACTTAGAATGCTTATGATATGTTTGACGCCTTTAATGAGTTAGTTTGATTATCTTAATGTACAATTTTTATAGAGTATATTTTAGAATATCCTTTAGTATGTTTGGGCATATGCTTTATGGGAGTGGTATGTTATATGTTTTCCAAAGGTTGAAATTTATCCCTATAGAGTAGATAGTTTTGAGCAACCACTCTAAGCACTTAAATGTAAGAGTTATTGTAGCAATAGATCCAGCTCACCTATTAATTTCCAACTAGTTTTCACTGAGCAATTGATTTGCTATGAACTAGTGCTAAAATTAGTCAATGTGCATATAACTATAATAATTGTATATTCATCTAACTGAGAATTTTAGCGAGCTTGTCTATGGAACGATTTATAGGGAATTGACTCCAATATCTTTATCCCTTGGGTGGTAGCTGGAGACTTCAATTGTTTGCTTTCCTCATCAAAATCCTTAGGTGGAAGAGGTGTTACTTATCTAGACACTAGATATCTTAGTACATTAAAAATTATCATAGGACTTGTGGATCTTAAATTTCAAGGCCTATATTCACAAAGAGTAATCACCAATAAGGAAATAAACTGGTGCAGAGAAAACTGGATAGGTATCTAATAAACAACAATTGGATTGATCAAATGACAAACAATTTTGTTGTTTTTGAGAACCATTGTTTTCTAATCACACTCCTATAAAGATTTGTATTAATGGTACCTCAATCAAGAAAAGATCACCTTTCAATTTTTTTAACTCCCTACTAAAGCACTCCCAGCTTTACATAAGCTTTTGGAAAACATATCCAGGGTTCTAAAGCATTCCAATGCCTTCAAATGTTGAAATAAGTCAAAGTTGAATGTATAAAAAATGCTTAGGCATTGTACTAATCCTTTAAAGCTTAATAAGATGCAGGCTATGGAGAATCTCTCTACAACTTAGAAGAAGTTGGCTGCTAATCCCATAGATGCCTCACTAATGGATAAGGAAAAGACAAAATTGGGTAAGTACGTATAGGTTGTTGGAGACTATAGAAATCAGTTGTGGCAAAAATCTAGAATTTAATAGATTCAGTAAGGAGACAAGAATGCAAATATTTTTTAGTGTGATTCAAGGCAGGAGAAACAGAAGTAGAATAATTTTCCTTGTGGTTGAGAATGGCAGACTAAAGCAAGGTCAAGATGATTTGAAGCAGACGGTGAGGAGATACTTCAAAGAAATAAATGAAGTATCTTTACACATTTCTTGTCTTCCTAATAAACTACTTAACAGAATGGCTAGTTCCATAAATTAGAATTAACATTTTACACTACACAAAGAGGTCACAAGTGAGGAGATCAAGAAGGTTTTATTTTCATTTCATCTAGACAAGTCTCTAGGACAAGATGGCTTTAATGCCATATTTTTTTCAAGAAAAGTGGAACCTCTTACAAAAACCAATGGTGAAAGCAGTATAATAGTTCTTCAGTAGTAGTAGGTTACTCACTGAAATGAATAAGACTTATCTATTCTTAGTGCCTAAAGTCTTGAATCCTAAAAGATTGAATGATTACAAACCAATTACTTGCTACAATGTGGTCTATAAGATTATCTCTAACATTCTTTCTAACAGATTAAAGAATAATTCACCATGGTTAATCAATTCTAATTAAGATACTTATGTCCTTGGTAGAAGCATGGGAGATAAGATAACGTTAGAACAAGAACTGTTCAAGGACTACAATTCTAAGGAACATGTTAGAAGTTGTGTTCTTAAAATTGACTTTACCTAAGCTTACGGCCCAGTGGAATGGAACTTTATCGTCAATTCATTTCACACTTTTGGATACCCTAGCAAATATATCAAGTGAATATATTCTTACATATCAAAATATCATTCTAAGTCACAAAGAATGGTGAACCTACATAACTCTACAAAGTAGCTAGGGGTTTAAGGCAGGGAGATCCATTACATCCCTCCTATATGCTATTGCTATGAAAGTTCTTCAAATAATGACATAACTGTGTATCGCAGAAAATGTGAATTTCAGGTTCCATTATAGATGTAAAGAGCTTAATATCTCTCAAATTTCTTTAGCAAATGATTTGCTCATGCTATACACTAACAATACTACTTCAATTGAAGAAATATTAATCTCCTTGCAAAGATGTTAAGAAGTATCGAGGTTGGAGTTCAACTCAAAAAAGAGTTTTGTTTATCTTTCTAAACGAAGTGGAGAAGACTCATTAAGTGTGTCTATAAGTGCAGGACTTACCATTCACTAATTACCTCTGACCTATTTGCGAGTTCTAATCCCCGCAAGGAAGATGAAAGAAAATGTACATAGATCACTCATTGATAAAGTTAAAAGAAATGCTAATTGAAGTAATACATTTCTGTCTTATGGAGGTAGCTTGCAGCTGACCATTTCCATTTTCAATAATCTACACATCTATTGGTTGTCTCATTTAGCAATTTCCAAATGAGTTATGAAGAAAATTAACAAAAGAATAAGAGATTTCATATGGTATGGGTTGAATGTAAGTGGTAGAAGGATATCTAAAGTCAAATGGAGTGTTATCTATCTTCCTAAATTAAATGGTGGATTAAGGATCAATTCAACTTGTAGAATGAATACGATATTATTAGCTAAAAGGCTATGGATTTTAGACATTCACACATCAAGCATCATATTCGAGATGGAAAAAAAATACAAATTTATGATTTGATAATTGACATTCTCTAGGTCCTTTATGTTACACTCATAACTTTTTAGTTTTAAAAGGCTCCATTTTAAAATACACCAATGTGCAGATGCTTATTCGAAATAACTATTAGAATTTGCCATTTAATACGACTAGTGGAATCAGGCCAGTTATAGAACAAATGCCAACATACTTACTATATTAGATGCAGGAAGATAAGGTTAGATGGGACTTACACAATTCCCCTAAATTTACCGCCCAATCATGTAAATAGTTATTGCTTGGTCCACTTATGAAATCCCCTCTTTACAAGCTAATTTGGGATCTCGAATTCCCTAAACTCATTCTTTTATATTCTGCTTAGCAGCTGGGTAGAATATAGGAAACAGAGATAAGATAAAATTTTAGATTCTAGACTTAACGTATCTGTTATGTTCTACAGATGATGAGATGATAGATCATCTCTTCTTCAAGTGTATTCATACAGGAAAACTATGGAGAAAATTTCTCTACATATTTAATCTAAAGGACATAAATCTCAACTGGAAAGGTTGTTTGATTTGGGTGAATGGACTGAACTAGAATTACAAAGAGGATCATAGAGTGTTCAAAGTTGGTTTTGCAATGTTATTACATTTCATTTGGACAATGATAAACACAAAGATTTTAGGGAAATTAGATGATTATAAGAGATACAGCTGGATGGATTTCAATCTCAAGCTAAAAATGGCAATCATATTAGCTCTTTCTCTACAATTCACTTCTAATCGGATCAGGCAACAATTGAGGATATAGAAAAGGTTGGTGCTAGGATCTTAAAGCTGCTTATTTAGCTCGTATTTATACAAACTCTAAATTTAGGATTTGTAATTCATCTCTCTTTGTAATTTCCACCTTTTAAATGAATATATTACTTACTTTCCAAAAAAAAAAAGATGTCCTTTTTTTCCTTTATTCACATTACTTTTTTAAGATGGTGCATCAACTTATGAGGATTGATGAACAATGTCATTCTGAATCATCTAGGTTTGCAATGATGAGGAAAAAAAATCTTTAATATTATCACTTCTTAAAGTATGGAAATAGGCATTAAAGTGTGCTTTCATTTCAACATAAAACATAACTAAATAACAAAATAATTTAAAATAATTATTCATTAAATAAAGCCAAGTCATATAAGCAAAGTCATTAACAAAGGTAAAAAAGTATCAAAATCCAATTTTTTATGAAATAGGATATGTACCCCATCAAATAAATTGAATACAAACGACGATGTTTAGCAAGCTGACATGATTTATAATCTAAGTAAGATATATTATGAAAGTGAGGACTTTACTTCTTTAATAGAGATTAGGAGGGATGTTGTAACTGATAGTAAGGTTTACAAGGAGTTAAGATATACAAATAAGCAATGGAACTTGGCATCTGGGTATTTATAATGTAAACTTTTGATTCAATTCCTTTACCAATAATCTTCTTCATCACAAGATCCTAAAAAAAATAAAATGATCAAGAAAAAATAAGATGCAACAACTTAAGGCACGAGTGATTTTACTCACAAATTAAATTAAAGAAAAAGCTTGATAGATTTAAGATAGAAAGTAGTGCAAGTAATGGAGTATGATTAACAATGCTAGAAGTGAAATCAAAAGATGTAGATTCATCAACTTAGTTAATAGAGGAAGAAGTGTGTTTTCAAAAAGTGAAAAAAATAAGACTAGAATTAACTATCATATGATCTGAAGCACCATAATAAATGACCCATTAAGAGGAAGAGAAAAACAGAAACATAAGTTTGTTACCTAGGTTAGCAATAACGGTGATATAGTGAGATGAACCTTTTAATGCTTCTTGATACTAAGTGAATTTAGTAAATTATGCTATGGAAACTATAATTATCTTCTTGCTAGATCAGCTAGTTTTGCCACCAGTACCTACAAAATAAGCTAAATGGAACTTTTAAAATTTGTTTTGCAACTTTTGACACATATTTTTGATATAGCTCAGCTTGTGACAATCTCGATAGATAATTCATCCTACATCTTGAATTTTAACTTCTTAATTTCCTGTTGCTCCTTTGTTATTATTTTTATGATATAACTTCTTAGTGCGAAGTCCATTATTATAATTTACAAGAGCATTAAGAATTTGAATATTGGTTTTAACAAACATGCTGACATCTATACAAAGTATCTAGGTAAAGACCTAATACAAGAAGGAAATCCCAACACTAGAGAAACTTAGTAATCTCAAACTAAGAGTTAAGACCAATTGAAAAAACTCCTTATTGGTATCTGAGCTTGCTAAACAAGATATTCAATTCGTCATAGGTCTTTTTTGAAATTCATAAAATATACCTGAAGAGATTGATCTTATTATTCATCTTGATTAAAACCCTTGCATACTTCATAAATACAAGAAAATTTCCCTTTTTTATATGAAGATTCTCAATATTTCATCAATTATTTAACATACTCACAGTAATTAATTATATTGGTAACCTTCTTATCAATAGGATTCTAGAGTTTTAAAAATAATTAGGCATCTTTTTGTATCCATTCCTTATAAGAATGGTCTAATGGTGGATCATCAGCGAGGTAATGGTCTTTAAAATTACTTCTTAGGTAAATGTTAATAGTTTTACACCAATCTGGATAATTAAGACAAGTCAACTTATGTTCTATGATTTTAGATATCTTAAAAGAACATCAATAATAACTAAACTATTTATTATTTAGCCATAAAGACAAAATAGTCAAGCAAATCAAGAAAAATAAGAAAAGTTCAAAAGCAAATATAAAGTTAACTAGATATGATCCTCTAAGTAAATAAAAAATTAATTCTAAGCTAGATATTTGTAAACTAGTAAACTTATGGTGCCTGTAAACTGAAAGGAACGGTTCAACAAAAAAGAATATAGTGGTAAGGGAAATTAAACAAATAAACTTTCCAATCAAGATACTGAAGGAACCAGACACATATGAGTGGTAGAGGTAAAGAGGTGATACCAAAGAAATTGATTGGAGAACGAGGCACTATCTTACGTATTACCATACATCAATGTGTAGAAGAAGATGTAGAACGTAAAGACAACTTACTTGTAGAGCTTTTGGTGACTGATCTTTGGAGAGGTTGGTCGATGATACTGGTGTTGACTGTGAAAGCTAATGATCACCTAAGAAAACTAAGCCAAAAATATATATAATTCTACTCATTAGGTGGAACTGAAGCGAGAGGGAAAAGAAATTGGAATATCCAAGATTAACTTTAGTACCATAAAATAAAAAAATGGAAAAGAAATGCTTCAATTGATGTGTTATATATATATATATATATATATATATATATATAAAACTCAGTTCCCAATTACGTAAGGAACTAAGTAAGATCCCTATTATTATCCATTATGATATTTTAATATACACAATTTATATTTATAGATATACATTATGTAATAAAAATAATGCAAGTGATTATGTGTCTTGATTTTGGAGGATGTGGTTACTGCCATCATTGGATGATGTATTTGGTATGGCAAATCAAGAAGTTAGTTTGCTAAAAGATGCATTAGCCCTCCTACATAACAATGTTGCTCAAGGAGGTGACATAAATTGTTCTCGAAGGAAAGTCTATAATATTAAACATTTCAATGGAGCTTGTCACGTAAAAGGATTGGAGAAATTTTTTTGGGACATATAGTAGTACTTTGAAACTATAAGGATCCTTGAAATTGATAAATGTAGTTGGTGGAAGATGTAAAACTTTTATGGAGAGTTTGGATGAATGATGATTTAAATATTGGCTAGAAATAAATTAATATATAGGAATGTTTAGTTTGTCAGTTGAAGGAATAATTCCTTCCTTACATTATATCATATATTGCTCACGAATCCTTGAAAAAAATATAACAATAGGGGACTATTTGTTGTTATTTGAAGGCATATAACTAACTAATATTGGATATTCAAAAGATAAAATTTTTAATTCTTTATCTAGAATGCAAACTTGGTCACAAATTGAATTATCTACAAAGGGTCTAAGATTCATCCAGCGTAGTTATAACGACTAATCGCTTGGTGAATTTGAATCTCAATAAAGATAAAGAAGTAGTGAATGGCTTTGGTCATTTTATGTATAAATACAAGTATAAAAATAATAATGACATGCCTAAGAATGAGTTAAAACTCGAGAAAATGACCAAGGTAAAGTTAAAACCGACTAGAGATGAGGTCCCATCCAATGAAAAAAAAGGTCATGTCATTTGCAATAGATGTCACTTTTCTTGTGAATGTCCTGAATGGGATAAAACTAAACGATAGTTAATAATGAAATAAATGATAAAGAAGCTACATTAATGAACTCTTTCTAATTAACCAACTTTCTCTTGGGTGAGGTAGTACTGCCCATACCTTTCTATTACAATTGATAGCTCGAATAAATGGTGTTCATGATGTTGCGATGGTCAACACTACTGCTGTACACACTTCTATTGTGTATAGATTGTTGAGGTTTAGTTTAAAGGTAAGAAAGAGTATGAATCAACTAAAGATACTAAATGTGAAAACTTAAGATGTTGCTACCATAGTTATACAATGTGCTAATGAATGTTAAAGTTTGAACTGCAAGATTAATATGACGATCATTCTACCAGATGAGTCAATAGTTAAGGAGGTGCCTAATGAGACTAGTCCATTCTTAGGAACATACTAGGATGTTATGCCATCATAATTTTTTTGTAAAATGAATAAATTTTATTAATACAAAAAGAGCTTAGTCAAAAGTACAATGACAAAGAAAGCCAGTATGACACTAAATCATACAAACATTAGTAGTACATAAGTTCCAACTCAAAAACAATCAGAAATCCCTAAAAATTCCAAATATTTTTCATTCTTTGACCGATAGTGGACTGAGAATCATGAGCTATTAGGATTTCCTTGATTCAGTTAACAACCAATCTTTTGAACTTCCTTCTCTATTCCTCTGTATAATCTATTATTTCTTTCCCTCCAGATTAAGTAAATGGTGCAACATAAAGCTACTTTTTATAATGATCCCATTTTTCTTCAAACAGGAATTCATTGTACTGGCTCAATGGATTATGTTTATCCATTCCTTCTGCGAAAATCAATCTGCATACTATTTTGAATTTGTAGCCAAATGGCTTAAGAAAGCTGCATTGGAAGAATAAATGTGGTATAGATTCAATATCATCTTTACACATAAGACGCCTTAGATCAAAGCTGTATGAGCTTTCATACCATCTTCTATTTGTTTTCATTCTATTTTTAACAACTAACTAACTAATGATTGTTGCCTTGGGGGATAATGCATTCTTCCATATTAAATCATACTAGGAAACTTTAGGATATGTGGCTCTGAATAGCTTATAACAAGAAGCATTACTGAACTCCAATAAGCTATTATTTATCCAAATAGGTCTATCCTCTTCACCCTTAAATTGGTAATTTAATAAATAACTCAATAATCTGGTAGCCTTTCTAAAATTATAACTCCATTCCCTATTTTAAATTATATTGCTTACCTTGGCTTTAAGAGGAATCTTGATAATCATATATAACATTTCACTTCTCCTATAAAAAGGGCTTACTTTAATCTAATTGTCAAACTAAAACTAGGTTGACTCTCCATTACCAATCTATATCTTTATATATGGATATACTTGATCTCTCAAGCTAAGAATCTATTTAGAACTCTAGGAATTTTCCTTTTTAAGCTTTAGCTGTCTTTCATTTAAGTAGTATTTATTGATCCATTTTAACCATAGAGTTTCCTTATACTTGAAAAGCCTATGTTATTCTCTTAATTACTAATACCTTTTGCATTGTCATGAGAGGGATCAGTAAAACTTCACTTTGGCACCTCTAGAATTGCCTATCTTGTCTAGTTGTAAGAATGGTTTAATTCACCTTTCAATCTCTTTAATAATCTTCTTAGGTAATACTAGATGGGCACTCTAATGGGTGTGGATATTCCTCAACACTGAAGAAATCAATTGCAATCTGCCAAGTATGAAAACACTTTTGTTCTGCCAAGTGTTTATTCTAGCTCAGTATTTTCAAGTAAAATTAGGTAATAAGCATATTTGGGTTTATTAGTAGTGATAGGAACTCCCAAATGTTTGATTGGAGGGGATTACACATTAAGCCTTATCAACCTTATAATTTCCTCTCTATTTTGAATCTCAGAGGATATGTCGATGTAGCTTTTATCAAAGACGGTCTTTATCCCTGACAATCTTGTAAACTCCTTCAGAGTTCTCATAATAAGTGTAAGAGAATAAGAATTAGCTCCATAAAATAGCATAAGATCATCAATAAAAGCTAAGTGATTAAGTTTCAACTCCTTATAGTTGTGATGATACCTAAATCTAGTAGTGCCATTAAAGAAAGCCAATAGTATCCTTGAAAATATTTCAATTGCTAAAGAGGATACGTAAGGGGATATGCCTAGTTCCCTTATAGCTTTTGAAAAATTTTGGAAGGGTTTCCATTGATTAGTAAGTTAAAATTGACTGAGAGAAAACTTTAATACAATGAAAAAATTAAGCTGCAAAATCGAAAGCTTGAAGGAAATTAATAAGGAAATTTCAATTGATTGACTCAAATGCTTTGAAAAGATCAATCTTAAGGGTGCAACTCTTAATCATTCTTTTGGAAGTGTAATCTTTCATTAGCTCGTGGACAAGTAGAATGTTATAACTAATGGATCTTCCCTAGACGAAAGCACCTTGAGATAATATATTCGGGAATTTTGGGAACCTTTGAGTGTATTGGCAAGAATTTTAGAAATTATCTTATATATGGTCCTGCAATTGGAAATATGGTGAAAATCCTTCAAGATTGAGGTCTTTGGAATATCATAAGACTTGATTTGTTTCCAATTAATACCCAAACTAATATTGATTCATCTTCATGCTTCGATACCATAACATGTGGGCCTTGTTTCTGGAGTCCTACTCTTAAGTCATGAAACCATAAA
>JANIJH010000008.1:38336785-38346827 GCA_024520975.1 Erythroxylum areolatum | reverse complement strand
TCGGTTTGTGTTCGGTTTTGGGTCTTCCATGCTTGTATGGGTTCGAATGTTGGGCCTCGGAGACGGGGTCCAACATATGAATTCACTAGGAAAGGATTGGTATATGGTTGATTGAGGAATTTAGGAAAATCAAGTTTCGCAAGATATGATTTATGAATGATCATAAGACGTGAATTAAGGGAATATACCCGAGATATTGTATATAAGGATGAAGTATGTAACGCTACAATGTACATTCGATTTTATGAAATAAAAATGAGGAATTGGGTTTTTAAATACTGTGATATTCATGTTTTTAAATGATGATGCCATGATTAAGTTAGTGACATGATTACTCTGACATGCCACCCTTATGGAGTACGTACTCAAATATCCTTCAAAATGTTGAGTATCTATCTCGTGAGAGTGGGGTGCTACAATTTTTATTATTAATTTTCTACTAATTATTATTCTTATTAATATTAATTTTAGTATTATTATTGATTATATTTTATTTTTTATTATTAAATTCCTTATTATTATTTTTATTATTTTTATTCTTATTCTTATTATTAATTTTCTACTTATTATTATTCTTATTATTATTATTTTAGTATTTTTATTAATTATATTATATTTTGTTATTATTATTAATTTTCTTCTTATCATGTGACTTTTTAACATTTTGCAGTGGTTAATTTTTCCTAGTCTAACTTATGTTAGCATTCATTATATAGTCGCAATTACAATATAAAATAACCATGTAACGATATTGCAAATAAATATAACATAGGGCTTTAAATTGCTAAAAAGTTATTTAGTTGAACAAAAATTAAGTTTGAGCCCTATTTTAAATAACTAGACAAAATATTTAAACTTCAACATAACCTTCAAAGTGTGGGAAGAAACCTCCTCACCCACTATCCAAACCATGCACCATATTGATCTTCACCACCTTTATTTGACCCACCTACACCTTCTTGCCTTGCCATTTCTTCAAGAATATGTGCAGCAGTTTGCGCATCATTTCCAATTGCACGATCTTCTCCATAAATTCTAGTCAATTCATTATAGAAAGGAAAACTCTTCCTTTGAAATTGAGCACCATCTTTATGACTCTGACAAGATGAATAAAACATCAATAATTTAGGTAAATGACAAGAAAGTAGTTAAAGAAAATACTTAAAACAAGTTAAAAGTTCAATACTTACACTTAACGAAGTCACTACGTGCATGACTAACATTTAAGTTAAATGCTAGTCATGAGAGTGACTGAATTAGTCACCCCTGTGTGTAGCTAGTGACTTAACTAGTCACTCCGTGCAAATTTGTGGACACTAAAATGAAAGAAAGGATTTTACGTATGCTTGAAGTAAATAAAGTTTTGTAACTTACATATTTTCTTTCTACAGTTTAACATAAACATAATTATCATACTAAAGCATTTTAAGAATTTTTTATGACTTGTTTCAATTGCTAATAACACCATTTATTCAATATTCAATTTGAAGTTCCCTATAATTAAGTTAAGTTATAATATGCTATTATAAAGAAGTTAACTTATGAGTAGTGGTTTACATCGCAACAGTTACTTATATGTTCATCTAATATCCCTTTACATATATAGTACTATATATATCCCTTTACTTTTTCTTGAGACTATGTAATGCTATGTATGCCTTACATTTATTTCTTTTCAAATTTAAGCCTTATTCTCTTTTTTCATATCTAAAAACCAACAACAATTTATCAATGCTCCAATAAGTTTGTCGATGATGAACTTCTACTAAGACCAGTAATAATCTTCTCTCTGAAGATGATTAACAAATTTTCCTATCTTCCACAACTTGAAGATAACGCAAGGAACCACTAACTACATTCATACCATATATAGCCTATTGAAAGAAATAAAATTTTTGTCAATGGTTAAATTCATTCATTATTAATTTTAACTACTAGTGGTCTCCTCTTCTAGTTTTTTCTCTATTGTAAATCTATCTGGAAACAAACTCTTCTAGTTAGTGCCATAATCTAGATAATGCAGACACTCTACCAGCATTTGGTTTCCTTTTACAAATTGGTTAAGTTAGGTTTACAAGAAAAATAGAAGAAATAAGCAATTACTGGCGACAAATGTTAGGGGAAAGGTTGTGCTTACTGATTCAATGCAGCCAACCGATAAATGTTAGAGAAAACAGTCGACATTGTGAAGAGTGAGAGCTAGAGACGAGCGTGAACTAACCCAAACCAGAGAGAGGGGAAAAGAGACAAGAGTGTGAAGAGGAAGAGAGAACCATAGGCTATGAGTGAGAGCAGACAAATTGTGTTACTGGTTGAGTGAGAGTACCGTGGGAGGAGGAGAGGATGAAGCTGTAACATTTAACATTTACCTATTTTGGACATGCACGAAATAGGTAAAGACAAGGGTTAATTATCTTTACCTATTCTCCTTTGTCCATGAATACTTGATCCACATAATAGTTATTCTGTGGGTTTTTTTAAAACCAAACATAGAATTCCTAATAATGAGGAATTGGTGGGTAATAGGATAACTATTATCGTGAACCAAACGTACCATTAAGGTATTAGTTTCTTGGCCTTTCAGTCTAAAATCAAGGGACAAATGTAACAATCAATTTGAGTTTTCCTTAGTTTCTCCTTAGCAAGTTATAGGGACATATGAGAATTCATTGTGGTTTCCTTGTAGAAGAGTTTTATACCTTTCTTGACATGTTGAAGTTTCTTTATCAGCTGATAAGATTTGAAACCCCTTACATCATTTTGCTAGTTAATTCTTATCAAATGTTCAAATCCTTGTTCTTTTTAGTTAGACCATTAAAAAATCTTAAAGGGGCTCTAATAATCCTACTGCTAGTTAATCCTCGAATTTCCATTTAGCCACTATTGATTCACCATAAGTCTATCTAATTTTTTCCTTATGAAATAATCCCCCTACTGCTTATTATTCCAAGTATAAAGGTAACCTACATGGGTTAGATGTAGCAACCCATTACCCATGGAGAGGATAAAATAGTAAATATGAGAGATTATTGAGAGATTAGAAAATGCATTTGATGTTCATGCATTATATGATATAAATATACACGTTAATATATATATATATATTTGTACATGAAAACAATTGCACATGCATTCATTGACAATTTTCGGGTATAATTACTTTATTTATGTGAAATGAGATTCTTATTAAGAATCATGGTTTATGTGTGTTGAAAATTTAATTGGAAGGTGTGTTTAGTGATTTTGAATTTTGGTGAATTTAGGAGTAATTTCCAAAATTGTTGATTATTATTGTACTAGGAAAAATGCCACTTGACAAGTAAGTTGAAGATTGGAAATAGAAATAGGAGTTAAATAATATTGGAGAATTGTTAAAAATGACTTTAGAGATTATTGAGAAAATGACTTTGAAAATTTCGGGGATGACTTTAGAATTTGTAAGAAGATAATATTGAAAATTTTAGAGATAATTGGAATGAAAAGATGAGAGTTAAGGGACTAGTTCAATAAGAACTTAGTTTAAAGCCTTAGATGTTAAATAAGTGACAAGTGCCACTTGTCTAGTTCAAGTTTTAGCATACAATTACTTTGAAAGACCAAGTACTGTACTCTTGTCTTCATCTTCTTTGTAGCTTTCTTCCTCAAGTTTTCCCTTAACACAGGGTTTTTCA
Source organism: Erythroxylum areolatum (assembly GCA_024520975.1). Taxonomy (NCBI): domain Eukaryota; kingdom Viridiplantae; phylum Streptophyta; class Magnoliopsida; order Malpighiales; family Erythroxylaceae; genus Erythroxylum; species Erythroxylum areolatum. The sequence continues at coordinate 38,343,156 of JANIJH010000008.1, read as the reverse complement.
TTAAACCCCCACCAAAGTTAAACCTTCTTTTCATCTATCTTTTTGCTACTCCCAACTTCAGTTTTCTTCCATTTGCCTTAAGGAAAACCAAAACTTGCCAACCCTAAAATGATGTACGTGAGTTGTGTGAAGATTAGGGCTTCTTGATTTTTTGAAGATTGTGGTGTTTTATTAAGTAGGTATCTTGTTAATCCTTTAGAGTTGCTAGTTTATGAAACAAAAGTGGTGATTTATCGTCATGACATGAATAAGAGAAAAATAGGCATTTTTCATGTTCACCATAAATATAGTATGAAAACGTGGATTTGTTGCTTTTTCAGTTTTGATGACCATTATGTTATAAAATAGTGTAGATATGATTTTGGACTTGAAAGATCATAGAAAACTTATATGATTAAGTGCAAAAAATTTTGGAGAAAAAAACAAGTAAATGCTCTGTTTATGGTTGTATATTCACTATGTACGTGAGTTTTGAGAGTTTTTAGAAATAAAAAAAAAGAAATTTTAAGTTGACGAAATTGGAGTTGTTTGTGAATGATTTTATTTGAATGGAAGTTTGAGAGGAAAATGCAAAGTGTGCATGAAATGGAAATTTTTCAACAGCAGGAGGAAACGCAGAAAATGAGAAAGATGAGTGAGGGATTTTCTATTTTTAATGTTTGTGTTTTAATCTGAATGTTGGAGTTGATTATGAATGTTTAGAGTTAAATGAGAATCAAAAATGAAGAGAAAATGAGATTAGAATTAAATTTGAAACATTAGATAGTGAAAAAGAAAAGAAGAAAAGGTGTAAAATGCAAAGAAATGAAAATATGCGTGGAGATTTCTAGGTTTGAAATTTGGTGTTACTTCTTGGTTTTTGATTTGTTTTTGAATGTGTCGGGTTGCATGGATGTCGAAAATGGGGTTAAGATGAATTAGATAAGTTGGTTTAAAAGAAAAGAGAGAAGAAAAAAATTCTGGGTTTCAGAAGAAGAAGAAGGAGAAGAAGCATGATCGTGCAGATTTCGGGAAAATTTTGGGAAAGCACAATCATGCTTATACACGATCATGACTTTCTAAAAGAGACAGAAATCTTACGATCGTGACATTTCTAAATTGTTGAAAACTCATGATCGTGTAGATGCACGATCGTGACTTCTATAGGTGGAGACAGACGTGAACATCCCTAAATCTTTTGGCCATATCTTCTTCTCTAGACCTCTAAATGACTTGGGACTTAAACCATTAGACTCGAAACACATTGTTTTACACATTCACCAAAAATTATAACAATATGAAATCATTTTAAGGAGACTGAGTGATAAAATTAGGACGAGAATTGGATCAGGAGATTAGGAGTGCACGGTTATGCGTTAAGGTTACATGGATGTGACTTGTTTGTTGCTGTGCATAGGTGTGTGTTATGGTTGCATGCCTGTGACTTGGTTATTTTGGAATGCACGGCCATGCACTAATGTTGCACGACCATGACTTAATTTGAGTTGGGTTAAACAACTTAAAAGTGCACGATAGTGCACCCAAGAGCTTTTTGCTCACTAAACATCCTTCCTTCTTTTGCCTATAATTTCTTTTATAGTCATCCAAAAGGAATTAATTTTGAATTGGAGTCAACTAGAGACATAGTTCTACAAATTACCTAAGAAATCAAATTTTAACTTGGTCTTTAAGAATTTCAATTTCTGGATGGAGGTTGAGTATAGTGTACTGTTTTAGAATGAGAGCAGTCTGAAAATATTTGTAGTATAACTTTCAAAATATTGAACCAAATTGAATGATTTTCATGTCATTAGAAACTAAAGTGGTAGGAGAACAATTTTTAAGAAGAAATTATTGCCAAATTACTTCATTTTCATTTTCTGATTGATCGTGAACAGTAGACCCGAAAGTATGTTTGAAGAAAAATCTAAATTTGAACAATGAGTTAAGAATGGTGATTCTAATGGTTTTATTAAGGTATAAACCATAAGTGATACTTATGTGAGTTTGGATAAATGAATGTTTACATGACGAAAATGATAGAGTGATACCCGAGATTATCATGAACATGCATTGTGTATATTTCATTTACAAACATGTGCATTATTAAACACTTATAATTGTGAAAATTGTGATAGGTGTGTGTTGTTTGATATAGAGAAGCAAATTGAACCTTAACATCTAGATGTTGCCGGAACTTCCAAGTAGTAGCTTCGGGAGCAACTTGTGAGTAGCCTAGACAGTTTCTCTCAATTAACTGTTTGCTTAAAAATATGTTTTGAAAGATAAGATGAATGTGATTGATTTTGTTGATGCCGGACAATGTAGGTCCAAGATTAGATATATTAATGTGATAATGAAGTGCCACTTGTATGTGAATGTGAAGGAATATATGTTACTCAACAATGATGTTGAATGTCGGACCTTGGGTTTAATGGAAAATGTGATTTGACTGTGAATGTGCAAGCATGTGACTGATTGAGCATATCATATGTGAAACATTCCAATACATGAATTGATGTATGATAAAGGAAGTTGTGACTGGAGTTACCGGGATAAAGAGTTTAAAGCTCAGAGTGTGATTAGAGCCTCAGGATCAGTTGAGAATGTATCCGGTATCCATTAAGAGATATGGGACATAATTTAACGCAGCTCAGTATCCACTAAGGGATATGAGCTAGTAAAAAGACACTCGGTCACAACGACAATAATAAATGAAAGTGAGTCTCATGTGCATTGCATTTATACTTGATATGTGTATTTTTACATAAATGAAATGACCATTATGATTGTTCTGAAAGTGAAAGGTGATGTTTTATGAGTATGCAACAATACGTGAATAATATGTTATATGTATTGATGTGATGCATGAATTAAGTGAACCATCGATGATGGTTACCTCATTTAGTTCGCAAAACTCACCAAAATTGCAATGTTGATTTTTCAGGATCGAGAGACAACATTAACTACTGAGGGACGCTACAAGCAATGTAGACTTGTACTTTTGGGAAAAAGAAGAAATGGCTCAAAGGTCGGTCAACTGGGTTTTGGTTAGGTTAGATAGAATTTTATGTAATTTCCTCTTTCATGTAGCACATTTTGTGTTAGACTATGATGATGTACATGTATGGATGTTTGAAAGATACATTGTATAACGTTCAATTTTATGAAATGAAATAGGAAATTTTGGTTTTAAAACATTTTGACTTTCTTGATGATGACTTTTAAGAGAATAAAAATAGATGATGCCATGCTAAGTTAATGTTGTGATTGAACGTAACGCACCATTATCATAGGTTATATACTAAAATGTCCTTTGGGTGTTTCGATATGGACCTATGGTAGCAGGGTGCTATAATTTGGTGGTATCAGAGCATAGTTTGGCATCCATAGGGACATATAGAAATGTTAAGCATGAAATATCATGAGAAATGCATATAATGATTGAACTTATTGTTTATTATAGGTCATCTATTATAGGTGATCAAGTGGGCCAATCAACTGACCTAGGATCTGTAGGAGCAAGTAGGGATTCTTTGGTACCTCAACTAGAGGAGATGCCTCCTAAGTTCCCGAGAGAAAGGAGAGGAGGTATGATAGGTTATGGAAGCATGGGACTATGGACTTTTATGGAAGCACAGACCCTACTAAGGCTGAAGGATGGTTAGAAAGGAAAGAAAAAGCTTTTGTTCAGATGGATTGCGAGTCGAGTGAGAGGTTGGACTATGCAGTGTACTTACTACAAGGCCCAACTTATCAGTGGTGGAAGACTGTCCCAGGCAGTACCACCAGGCCTTGCCACCTGAATTAGGAAGATTTTCTAATGGTCTTTAAGGAGAATTACATGCCTAAGATCAACTTGGACTGGAAGATGAAAGAGTTCCTAAATTTGAAGTAGGGTAGGATTTTAGTGGTAGAGTATGAGATCTGGTTCAATGAGTTAATAAGATATGCTACTGCTTTGATTCCTACCGAAAAAGACAAATGTAGGAGATTTAAAGATGGGTTGAAAATGGAAATCAGAACAACGTTAGCAATTTCAAACTTGAGCAGTTTTACTAAATTGAGAGCTGCCTCAATTAGAATTGAGCAGCTACTGAAAGAGGGCCAAGCAGAGCATGGGCAAGGATCCAAGATTAAGAGGTCCAGTGAGAGTTAGAGTGGTTCTAGTAGAAGATTCAGTAAGCATCAAAACCAAGCCTTCAGACCACCAGTTGGGTCAAGAAAGTCAGGATTCAAATAGAGGGGTGGTTTTGCATAGTTTAGCAGTGGAAGAGGTACAATGCAGAGTCAGTTATCCCTTGTGAGCACTGTAGGAAGAAACAAGGTGGTGAGTGCTGGACTTTATCAGGGACTTATTTTCGATGTGGCTCTCTGGGGCACAAAATTAGAGATTGTCCTGTTATTGCTGGAGCCCAGTCTGGTATAAGTGGGAGATTTGGGAGTGAAGCTACAATCTAGCAGACTCATAGTAGTGGGATTAGACAAAGAGGTCGTGGGAGAGGCAGAGTGAGCTCTGGGAGTCCTTCTGTCAGGACTGTGATGTGAAGCAACCGACCACAGTCTCAAGCCAAGGTCTATGCTATGACTAGGCAGGAGGCTCAGGAATCTCCGGATGTCATTGCAAATGTGCTACTTATTTATGATTATGAAGTATTTACATTGCTACATCCAAGATCTACGCATTCTTTTAGCACACCATATTTAGCATCTAGGCTACATTGTGATAGAGAGCTATTATAGTATGGTCTAGATGTGAGTACACTGATAGGTAGTACTATATTTATTGAACATGTCAGCAAGAGGTGCTTGATTCAGATTGATCAGGCAGAATTAGAGACAGACCTGATTATATTACAGCTGAGAGAGATAGATATTATCCTAGGCATGGATTGGCTCATAGCAGTTTTTAGAGGAATTAGTCAAGCAGTGCCAACTAGGTTGACATCATTTGTGAGTGTATTGAGGTTGATGCAAGGAGGATGTGATGCTTATCTGGCCCACGTCATTGATACAAGAGCTGAGCAAAATGCGTAGGACATTCCCGTGGTTAGAGAATTCCTAGATGTATTTTCCGTCGAGTTATCTGGTTTACCTCCAGATTAGGAGATGGAGTTTACGATTGATTTAGTTCCGAGTGCAGCTCCTATATCCATTCCTCTATATAGGATGTCACCTAAGGAACTTAAGGAGTTGAAGGCTCAGCTATAGAAGTTGTTAGAAAAGGGCTTTATTAGACACAGTGTTTTGCCTTGGGGTGGCCTCTAAGGTTATGCATCGATTATAGGCAACTGAATTAGGTAATAGTGAAGAACAAGTACCCGTTGCCTAGAATTGATGATTTGTTTGATCAGTTGTAGGGAGCTCAGTTATTCACCAAGATGGATTTGAGATCGGGGTACTATCAGCTGAAGATAGCAGAGGCTGATGTACCTAAAAGTGCATTCAATAGCAGGCATAGGCACTTCGAGTTTTTAGTTATGTCGTTTGGATTAACTAATGCCCAAGCAGCATTTATGGCTTTGATGAATAAGGTTTTTCATCCCTACCTGGACCATTTTGTGATAGTGTTTATCAATGATATTTTGTTGTATTCGAAGAGTAGGAAAGAACATACTGAGCATCTGAGAGTGACTTTACAGATCATGAGAGAGCAATAGTTGTATGTCAAATTTAGTAAATGTGAAATCTGGATGGCTCAAGTAGTGTTTTTTAGGCATATAGTGACTAGACAAGGCATACAGGTAGATCCAAAGAAGATAGAAGTAGTGATGAATTGGGAAGCTTTAAGAAATGTGTTTGAAATATGAAGCTTCCTAGGATTAGTTAGATATTACTGGAGGTTTGTTGAGGGGTTTTCTTGATCTCAGCCCCTTTGACAAAACTTCTAAGGAATGTGGTATTTAGATAGAATGAGGAATGTCAGAAGAGCTTTGAGGAGCTGGAACATCAGTTGACTACTGCACTGGTGTTAACTATTCCATCGGAGACTAGAGGATATATCGTATATAGTGATGCTTTGCTTCAAGGATTAGGATGTGTATTGATGCAGTATGGCAAGGTGATCGCCTATGCATCGAGATAACTAAGGTCTCATGAGATTAACCATCCGGTATATGATTTGGAGCTTACTGCAGTTGTCTTTGCTCTAAAGATATGGAGGCACTATTTCTATGGAGAGAAGTTCCAGATTTATATCGATCATAAGAGTTTGAGGTATCTGTTGAGTAAGAAGGAATTGAAAATGAGATAGAGGAGATGGATAGATGTTAAGTCATCAATTTACACTTATTTTGTACTTAATTATCTTTAACATGTTGAAATTATTATCCAAAATTAATGGAATTATCTTATAATTGTTTACAGATGATTTTCAACACCTTAGAGATGAA
>JANIJH010000008.1:38272506-38283262 GCA_024520975.1 Erythroxylum areolatum | reverse complement strand
TAGTTATGGGCCCTAGGCAAATCAATTTTATTGGAAGATAATTAGGGTGAATTTATCAAATTTTGTTCGGATGACATAAAATAAATTCGATTTAAGGTTTCTTTCGTGGTGAGGAATTCCTCCCTCGTGGGATGCGCGTCCAGATGTCACGTAGGACGTCGGGCACGCGACTCACCAGGGAGGGGTTCCAACACTCTGGGTTAAAGGTAATGTTGCCATACCTCCAATGGTCTCACCACAACAAAAAGCTCTTTGTCATAGGTCAGATAATTAAGTTGTGCACCACTCAATTTTTCACTAAAATAAGATACTGGTTTGCTTTCTTGCAAAAGCACAACGCTTATACCAATACCAGAAGCATCACATTCAACCTCAAAAGCTTTCTCAAAATTAGGTAAACACAAAATAGGAGCATATCACAATTTTACTTTCAATAAATTAAACGCGTGCTCTTATTCCTCACCTCATGTAAACCCTTTCTCCTTCTTGACTATTTCAGTCAAAGGAGCAGTAATGGTAGAGAAATCTTTCACAAACCTCTAATAGAAACTAGCAAGTCTATGAAAACTCCTCACCTCACTAGCACTCTTAGGCGTCGGCCATTCCTGGATAGCCTTCACCTTCTCCTCATCAATCTTAACTCCCCTAGAACTGACTACAAACCCTAAGAATACAAGCTTATCAATGCAAAAAGTACACTTCTTAAGGTTTGCCTATAGTTTCCCGTATCTCAATACATCCAAAACACATCTCACATTCATGTTATGCTCATCAAGATTAGTGCTATATATCAAGATGTCATCAAAGTAAACAACTACAAATTTTCCAAGAAATGCACGCAACATATGATTCATCAACCTCATAAAAGTGTTGCGTATATGAGTTAAACCAAATGACAAAATCAACCACTTATACAACCCATATTTAGTTTTGAAAGCAGTTTTCCATTCATCTCCTGGTTTCATTCTAATCTGGTGGTATCCACTTTCCAAATCAATTTTGGTAAAGATATATGCACCATGCAATTCATCAAGCATATCATCTAACCTAGGAATAGGATGTCGATACTTTACAGTGATTTTAATGATAGCTTTGCAATCTACACACATCCTCTAGGTCCCATCTTTCTTTGGCGTCAATAACACAGGCACTGCACAAGGGCTCAAGCTCTCCCCCACATGCTCGTTTTCTAGTAATTCACCCACTTGTTTTTGAAGCTCCTTTATCTCCTTAGGATTACTCCTATAAGCTGGGCGGTTTGGGAATCTAAGCTCCAACCACAAAATCAATCTGGTGCTCTATACCTCTCAAGGGTGTCAATCCCTTAGGCATCTCCTTAAGAAAGACATCAGTATAATCGTGCAAAAGAGAAGCAAATACACTAGAAAAAGTATCAAAAGGGTTAGTTTCAGAAACCAAACACTCTCTGTATCTCACAACCACTAGTGCTCTTTTCTCTTCAATTGCTATTCGCAAATCTCTTCCCTTGGCAAACAAGCTCACTTGTCTCTCTTTCTTTCCACTCTTCTTTTCACTCACTGAGCTCTTCTCTCCTACACATCCCACTTTCTTTTCCTCACCTGTGCAGCCACTCCCCTTTGACCCTGTCTCATTTTTCTTTTGGGCCTCTTTTCTCTCTTCAATTTTTTTAAGCTTCTACCTGATCTCTCCTCACTTTTACTTGCTTTTAACTAGTCCAGGTACAATTCATGAGGTGATAAAGGTACAATAATGAAATTCCTACCTTTATACTTAAAAGAGTACCTATTGGTATACCCATCATTTGCTAGCATCCTAACAAACTGCCAAGGTCTACTAAGTAACATATGACCAGCCTCTATGGGTACGACATCACACAACTCCTCATCCTTATATCTACCCATTGAAAATGACACTAACGCCTGCTTGGTCACTTTCACATCAGCACTATTATTAAACCATTATAACCTGTATGGCTCTGGATGTTTCCTATAAGATAATCTCAATTTTTTCACCATAGTCACAGTAGTTACATTGGTATAATTACCACCATCAATGATCAGGTTGCACACTTTTCCACCAACCATACACCTCAAATGAAATAAGTTTTTGCTCTGATAAAAAATCTCATCTCTAGGCTGAGTACTTAATACTTTCCTAACTACAAGTAATTCACCCATGTTAGCCCTCTCAACACAATCATCATCATCATCACAATCATCACAATAAGGCAATAATTCGGTATCACATGTATCATCATCATAATCTATCACCTTATTATCCCTCATATACATTACTTTCTTATTAGGGCATTGTGATGTAATATATACCTAACCCAAACACCTAAAACATTTATTGCTAGAATGTTTACTAGAAGAAGCTTGGGCGTTAGGTGTACCTTTAAGGTCTGACACTACGTTCGGCTTTTTGGGTGTCTCCTTAAAGTCAAGCCCCTTATCTTTCGACTTCTTTTCTCTCTTGGGTCGTTTTGAACTCCATGATTGGCTAGAATTCGCTTCACTCCTTACTGTCACTCTAGCTTTGATTTGCTTCTCCACCTTCATGGTTATGTTCACCATATCGTCAATCTCTACATAGTGTTGCAATTCTACCACATTAGCTATCTTCCTGTTCAAACCACTCAAGAACCGTGCCATGATTGCCTCCAGGTCCTCCTCTATATTGGCTTAGATCTAGCTATCTCTATCTCTTTATGGTAGTCTTCCACTAATTTAGACCCCTGAGTGAGTCTCTGAAGATTCTAATGCATCTCCCTATAATAATATGATGGTACAACTGCTTCCTCATGCAAGCCTTCATGCTTGCCTAAGTAGTAATCGGTCTCTACCCATTTCGCCTCCTTGAAGTTACCAACTGGTCCCACCATATCAATGTATAGTTAAAAACACTCAATAGCAGCAAGCTTTACCTTTTTGTCCTCTAAGAAATTGTGACACTCAAAAATCAAGTCCACCCCTCTTTTCCCACTCCAGGTAAGCCTCGACATCATTCCTACCCTTGAAGGCTGGAATTTGCATCTTGATGGATTTGAGGTCTCCATCTCGCCTGTCATGTGGCTCAGCTCGTTGTGTTCTCCTAGGCATACGCACCTCTAGTCCCTCCTCCTTATAATCATACACGTCATCCTCATACTCATACCTAGGTAGTTGACGACAAGGTGGTGGTAGGGGCTCACGTCGCACATCACGCCTTTCTTGGGGCTCTCCTTACCCTCCATACCTAATCTCTGCAAGTTCCTGGTCATGTCTCGCCAAATCCTCCCTCAATTCATTGAATCTCTTATCCATTCTCTCGAAATGTTGTTTCATAGATTTCAAAGTGAAAGCATTCAACTCCCCTCCTTGTTTACCCTCCTGAGATTCGTCTCGAGATATTTTAATAACTAGTTTCCTGCAAAACAAATGTTAGCAATAAAACAACCTCACACACTCCCTCACGTGTTTTACTCAAATGAGGTCACTCTCCTCGTGTTTTAAGTCACGACAATGACACCCTTAAATAAGCTCACACACTCTGCCCTAGGTCGAAATTTTCACACCCTAGGTTTAGTTGAATAGCCGACGGTATCAAAGAAGAACAATGAACAAAGGTGAACAATCCTAACTGCGAAAAGAGGTAAATAGGAATTTACCTTGAGCCGTAGCTCTAATACCAAAATAACAAGAGCGAAAGAGATACATGGATTGATGATGGTCTATTCGTGACTCTGGGAGAATGAAGACGTATCGATTTTATAGAATGGTGAGAATTTCTTGATTCTTTTGATTTGGTTAGATGTTTTTCAATAGGACAGAATTAACGCAATTGAAAATAAAGGGATACGCAAGGAATTCACTCCTACTAGATCTTAGGTAAACCCGTTCCAAACAACCCAGATAATGGGTATTAATTCCAAGAAATTAATCTAAACAAACACGCCAGATAATGGGTATTAATTCCAAGAAATTAATCTAAACAAACACGCCCCAATTTTGACGAAATTGATAAATGTATTGTTGATTCCTAATGTAGCAAAAACAAGAGGTGAAAATCCTCACTTTGTGGCTTGCGGCAACACAAGAATAATCTTATCTCAAAGTTGTCTTCCAAAACCCTAAAACATAAGTATTTATATCTAGGCTTAATGTTAAAAGACTTGAGCTTAAAATACATGAAAGCCCAAAATATAAATAAATCCAAAAAAAATTATAAGCATGCGCCTAAAAGTCTGGTCTTATTGAGGCGCCAAGTTTGGTTATAATCGGGCCTCCTCTTGGGCTTCAAATGATGAAGAATAGCCCAACATAATGGTCTTCAAGTTTCAAGTGAATCCGGTCCAAGGATTTGAGATAAGTGGATCAATTTAGACTGTGGTCCAACTAGCTCTCCTCCAATAGGCTTGGCTAACTTCATACTCTCCTTAAGTTAACCCAAATGCGCATAAAGAGCTTCTTTAAATTTCTAAGTCTTAGCTCTAGACATAGATCCAATTGGAATAATAAGCTCGCCCCTATTACACACGTCATCTTCATGGTAACCCTTACTCTGCACACGTCACTAAGGATCCCATCTACCAACAGTTCCTGGTAGTGAGTGAGCTTGTTTCTTTCAGGAATTCCGAAAGATTAGCGTACCAAGTCGAGGAAAGCAATGACATTCTTAGTTTTTACCGGCCAAATAATTCTGTTCTGTAGATAATATTAACGTGAAGAATGTCGAGTATCTGTGTCCAGTCCAACAAAACGTGAAGAATATCGAGTATCTGTGTCCAGTCCACCATTTGTTGGTGGGGTTTTTAAAGTTTCCCGTCTCCAATTAACTAATATCCAAACAGATTTATGCAATTAACATATCAAATACCAAAAGGAATAATTCTTGACTAGCAGGTGGAGTCGAGAATTTTTTACCGTCGTGTTTTCAGAGAAGGCAATGCATTTCATCGAACAAGCATGGAAGACGAGAGAATACGATCCCCAAGTGAAAGCACCAAAAGAAAGACATTTCGATTTGGCTGGATAATTCCGAAAGCCAACTACCAAAGAGCTTCAATCCCTCAAAAACTAGTTTATACAATCCCAGAAGCAAAACATAGGGCAGTCCATGTCCATTCATACATAGGGACAGTCAATATTTATCTGAACGCTGCAAAAGCTTGTTATAAAGAAGAGAATACATATGTAGGGAAATAGATTACACTCGTGTTTGACATTTAACTTTAATTTTGTTACACCATCTAATATATATGTACAGGTATCTCTACATTGCCTCAGGAACAGGAAGCCTGAAATGTACTCAAATTTCTCCTGCATTAAAAGATCCCTTTCATCTTACTTTACTGCACTGCTCCGAAGGCATTATTAATGTCTATACAAAATTAATTTCAGTAACTTGTGCGATTATACTGTTGTGGCATCAACTCTCAGCCCACTAAAAACAGGCTTCTGAAAAAGACTCCATTTTCACCAACCCTAAAGAGCTTACAAACACGGCTTCATTCAAAGCGCTTTCATTATCCAGAGCTTATATTTCTTAAAGTACAGATACACAAGGGTAGGTCCAATTAGATTTGCAGCAGATAGGCGCTTGCAAAGCTTTAGGTAAGCTTCAACATTTCCCCATAGGTGGATACTTTTCCTGAGTCCCTGCATCACAGCAACCCTGTCCAAATAATCAGGACACAAACTCATATCAAGCATCTTCATTAGTGCTTCTGCAGCATCTTCATAATGTCCTCCTTTAATGTAACCTCTCAACAACCAAGATAATGCCTTCTTCTTCCGCAGAGAGCCCATAACCTCTATTCTTGTAAGCAATCGTCCTACAGCATTGGCCTCCTTTTGTGAAGCACAGATAGCTAAAACAATATCGTATAGGTCTTCATCAGCCTTCTTACCTGCAAGCTTCATTTCCCACAACTGTCTTTCAGCATCAAGTCCACGCCCAGCACAAATATACATAGCAAGAAGTCGTTCATGAACCACTCCATGAAGTGAAGGGCTTCCATCCTCAATCACCCAACAAGACAAGAGTATCCCATCAGCAAGAAGATCTGCCTGATAATTCTCGACGAGTCCTACACTCTCTGAATCAAGTTCAGCTACAAAACCTGACTTTGCAAAACCTTTCAACTTGCGGAGAGCTTTAGAAAGTTCATTCAGCTCTTTGACTACAGCTGTCATTGCAATCAGGTAGGAGTAAACCTCAGGCTTCAACCCCGATTCTCTTAGATTAATTACCAGTTTGGCAGCATCCCTGTAGTTTCCATCAACCTAAGAAACAGAGTAATGACCATCAGAATAAGAATTTGATGACAAAGTACTCAACAAAGCAAAGATAAAAGGAAAAGTGAAAAATAGTAAAAAGCTGATTGACATTTACGTGAAAAACCCCAGCAACTAAGGTGTTCAACTGATATAATGTAGCAAGATGACTAGGTCAAGAAAATCTGATTTTGAAGAAGGGTATATATGCTTGTGAGCTTGTCACCTACGACGCTTTGTGGAAGCATATATTCTTTTAAAAAAGATAGTCACCGTAAATCCATTAAATCAATCAAAAGCCTTGTAAAGTAGCAATATTGCAAACATTTTTATTCTGTTTAGATTTTAAATTATTCCACAAAGATTTCTAGTATTGCCAAAATGGAGCATCTATACCTCATACATAAATATGAAAAACTGAAGAAAAATCCTTCACAATTCTACTTAAAAGAGTTCTATAAGAATCCTTAACAGGAAACTACATAGAACACTTGAAGTAAGAGAAATCTACAAGGTTCAGAACTATCATAATGAATAAACATAATCAGCCCTAAGGTATCTTTTCCTTGGAAAAGCATTGTTTGCTCACAAACTTATAGAGATGCACCAAGCAGATGTTTCAATCTGTCCTGAGAATATAATAGACACATTAGTTCTCTTCAAAAAATAATACACATTAGCAACATCTGAATGTAAATTCCACAGTTATCCTAAATTAAGTTTTGTAGATAAGGCCAAGGAGAGTTCCGTTCATCATACGAACAATATCAAGGATGTGTATAATGAATAAGTGGAGAACGATAAAACAAAAGAATCTGAAAACCCAAAGTCTGGCTGAGATTATGCATAGAGGAAACAAAACCTAAAACTAAAACAGCCGCACAAATTTCAACAAAAGATGCACTGTCGCAACAAAGTAAGAACACAGGAGTTTACCATTATCTTCCACGCAAGATATCCAGTTGGGCCTCCTTTTGGTCCTTCCCCATCATTCTCCGAATAAGCAACCCCACGTTTCAAAACCTCCTTAACAAACAAAACAGCCTTCTCCTTCTCCCCCATCTCCCAATACAAAGAGATTACCTTTTCCATCATACTAAAACTTGGCTTCAAACCAACACAATCCATGTCCACAAGTAGGTCAAAAACATCTCCAACATCATGCTGTCCTTCAATCAACTTCTTAACCCAACTACACATTATCGAAATCATGAGCTCCATTGTCTCCTTATCAACCCGGTTCTCCTTTCTTAGCCACTCAAATACCTCAAGTGCACACCAAGAGTCTCTGCCCTCTTGAGAGAAATAGACAAGAACCAACTGCAACTCTCTAGCAGACAGCCTATCGTTCATTTCCTCCAGAACATCAGATGGTTCTCGGGTCATTCTCTCTAGCTCCTCAATCGCCTCAAAGAAACCTTCACTCATTTCATCTTCATCGTCACTTGTCAAGAACCGGTCCAATTCCACCGACTTAAGTAGCCTTGGTTCACGGATTTTACCTCTACCCACAACAAGACTTGGGCTTTTTGGGTTATGATGATTGCAAACTACGGCAAAAACCTTAGGACAAGGTCTTGCATATGAAGTCCGATAAAATTTAGGAAACGGAAACCGGCAACGTAGTTCAGGAGAAACCGAATGAGAAAATCTCATCAAGGAAACAAATGTAGAAGTAGAACTCATTTCTCCAAATTCCAAAGAAAATGAAACAACCGGAAACCGATAACAAAAGAGTTCGTCGACCCTTTGTCTGGATGCCGAGAACTCAGTCAAGTAACAGGTTGCTAAAGCAGAACTCAATGAAAAGCACCAGATAAAGTAAGACACAAGTCAAATAAGCAAAGAGTAATCAGCAAACTATATAACCAGAACCAAAAGGAGATGCATCTACAATTCGACAGTTAAGGGTCCAGGACGAAGAAAGGAATCATTTCGATACAGGAAAATAGTTAAAAGTGAATAAACCGTAAAGCGTACGAGTTGAGTTCACAGGAAAAGTGGATGGACAGCGAGCTCGGAAATTTAAAGCTATTGGAAGAGTGATTGAGTTCATAGCAAAAGTAGCGATTGTGCTGGATACGCCACCGCCCGCCTCGACTGAGGTAGAATAGCGGTCTGTGGAAGAGCAGGGAAAACAACGTACGAATTCTGACGACACCAAACGTTAAAATGGGTCATTGTTTGGAGACTCCGTGTTCGTACAGAGACTCTACAGTTTATACCCACCGCTAGTTAGGTAATTGTGCTCTGTGTTGTGTTCTATAGGTTATTTTATAAGAAATAAAATATTATGTTAACATATTAATTATAGATGTTGAGTGGCGTATAGAAGTGGGGGCTGCGTTAGCTTTCGAAATAAAGTGTACGCAAAATTTCTATCTTAACTTAAACCGATCTATTTTCGTGTTGACGTAAAAATGTTTAACTATATAAATTTAATAGCTGAAATTAATATATACATATATATATAAGCATTTACAAAGACGAAAATATTCAAAGTAGGCGTCTTACAAAAATATCACATACGACTAAATTTCTCTATTCTATATAGTTTATAATAAATTAAATGTCTTGAAGAGTTTTTATTTTCATATTAAAATTCTTTATTAATTTAAATTTAATTTTATCGTTTTACATATTTTAAACTAATTAATCAACACGCACACACGCATATATGTTTAAGTTGTTAGTATTTCTCAAAATATTTAAAATTTACTTTATAAGTTAATAAACTAAAAAATTATAAATAACATATATTTATATTCATATTCATATTTATTTATCTTATTACATAAAATTTAGGTTTAAATTTAATATTCTAACAAATCAAATGTTGCATCAAATATTATTATTTATTTATTTGAAAATGAGTAAATAATAAATTATACTGATTGTTATAATTTTAGCACTTAATTTTGATTAATAAACTAATTGTTATAAATAATTATACCATAACACCAAAAATATTCTACTCATCAACTTTTTAAATATATATATATACACACACATGGATGGATCCATATTAGGGGCAAGTGCGCTACCTCTAAAAACTTTTACATAAAAAATTATTATTTTAAGTTTAATTCTTATAAAAAAATAAATTTTATCCCTATTAAAATTTTGCCTCCAATAAAAGTAGAATTTTGTTTTCATTAAAATTTTGCCCCATTCAAAAAACTTTCTGGATCCGTCCCTGTTAATATATATAGAATCAATATCTTGTGGAATTGTTACATAAAACCTAAATAATTAATAAATTAAATTTTGTTTTTATTGACTTATGTTAATGTTTGGTAACATAATTAATTATTTTATTTTATTTTTATAATAAGATAAGTTTACTGTATATGTAACAAATATTTCTCTTAATTGTTTTTCTACATATTTCCTTCTATTTATTATTTATTTATTTCTCACCAAAACAAATATATTTTTTATTTCATCTCTTTTGTGTAGTAAAATTTAGTTAATAATTTTTAATAATACTATTATTTTAAATTTAAAAAAATTATTTTCATTTTAATAAACTAATATAAAATATTTTAATAATATCTTAAAATATTTAACATTTTTAAAAATTTTAACAAAATGAGGTCTATAATAACAAAATATATTGCTATTAATGAATTTACTTTTAGTGTTATTAGTAGCTCTATCACAATAGAATTAAGTAAACGGTGAATAATGAGGTTTAATAAAAGGATAAATTTTGCAAATGAGTAGATTGAATAAGTTATGCTTAGAGAAAATAAGTAAAGTATAGGTGCAATATAGGAATCAATCATATTAAGGCTTAATCAAATCATTATAGTTTTGTAATCTTATCTTTTTCATTTCAATGAATTAGAAGTTTAAACATTACACAATAATTTACATATAAAATATAATGCATAAATTTTTTTATAATTAACAGAAAATTTTGTTTTGATCATTAAAATAAGTTTTTGAAAAATTTTAAAATAATTTTGAGTCAAGACTTAGTCAAAAGAATGTGATTTAATTTTAAAATAACTTAAAAATAGTTACAAACATATTTTCAGACATACCAATTGTTACAAAGACTTTACAAAGAACTCCAAGCTCACTTACAAAATGCCCAAAAGTCTAAGTACAGTAGTTGAACTTTCGCAATTCAACTCAACATTACCAAATCTCTCATGTTTAAGGTATTTCTCACAAAGGTAAAGTAAAAGCACAAAATTCACGTAACCAACACAATAGAATGGACAACAATAAGAAAAGAAAGATGGATACAACTTTATAACAAAATTGTCAACCTTTATATTACTCACAATTTTACAAAGGATACAAAGCTCCAAGTCTCTCTAATGAATGAAACCTTGCTCAAATTAGCTATTTATATGTTTTAGAAGATTTGTTAGGTAAGAATACAAGAAAGTGATCTTAAGGCCACTAAGCTGTTTGTTGGACCCCGATTTTTGAGTGGAATTTAGAAATATTAAATGAACTTGAATGAGTGTTTTAGTATATGTATTGTGTTATAGATGTAATTA
>JANIJH010000008.1:38215883-38231080 GCA_024520975.1 Erythroxylum areolatum | reverse complement strand
TACATACATACATATATATATGTATATATACATATGTATATAGATATATATATGTATGTACATACATATACATATGTATATATGTATATATACATACATATATATATATATGTATATATGTACACATATATTTATGTACACACATATATATATATATATATATACAGTGAAAACATCAACATAAACAGAGCATTCACATAATCTTTTTTCCAAATTTTTCTGTTCTCATCACGTACACATTTTAGTTGATCTTTCAACTCCAAAACTAGTTTAATACTATCTCATAACATTTCGGTCATCAAATCCACAGAAAATCAACAAATATTACATACCCTAATTTTCTCACTCACTTTCTAGCAAATATGAATATGACTATTTCCTAACCATTTTATAGTGAACTCACGATGCATGCTTCAGTTCATACAAAAATACATAATTATAATAAGCTTACTTGTTTAAAGCTCCAACATCTGCAACAATCACGTAACCCTAATTCCTCATGCAACCACATGCATCAACTTGAAAGTTGACAGGGGGTTCGGTTTTTCTTGGGATAGAAGAAAGAAATATCAAGGAGGAAGTGGTAGTGAAAAGGGAAAACCAAGATTTTATTATGGTGTAGATTTGATGAGAAACTTTGTGTTTAAGCAAACTAGGGAAAGAAGCTTCAAGAAGGATAAAGACAAGGACAGGAGCTTGTCTTTCAAGGTTATTAAAACTTAACTTTAAAGTTTGGATACCTGTCCATTTCTTAACTACTTATCCACTTTCCTTTATTGAAACTCACTTAAATATGATTTGTACTTAAGTTTATGACTTAATAAAACCAGTGTAATCACAAGTCATAACCCCTTACTCACTTTCAGAATTTTCCCATAAAAACATCATTTCGGGCCAACTTTACATGTTCTTTTTGACCTTGATACTGAAGTCATTTTGTAACACTTTCTTCTAGAAACATGTTATCCTATTTCTTATGTCTCCATTGACACCAAATTCATTCAATTTGGTTTAGTGTTTTGAAAGATATACTTCAAACATTTTTGGACTACTCTTGTCCAAAACAGTATACTATGCACAACTTCCATCTAGAAATTGAACATCTTAGAAAATTCCTATGTCTCTAGTTTAATCCAAATAAAAAATATCTCATTTGGAATTCTATAGATCCAGGTATAATCAAAACCCTGAAGTATGTTCAGTAAATTAATCCCATCAATTATCATACTTCAACACTGTCATATTTACATCTTAAATTCACCAACCAAATCAATTCAGAAAGCTATGATTTTTGGTGGAGATGTAATAAAATTTCTTTTGAATCTATTGGTCTAAGAGTTAAGTTATTTGGACATCAGGTGAAGAAGTTATGGTCGAAAGAAGCAAGACGGGTCAGCTTGCACAAGAGAGTAAACTATTAAGGAGTACTGTAGCATGAAAAGACAATTAAACATCACACTTGTAATTAACTCACAGGCATGAGTGAAGAAAGTCACTCCTGTGTAGGAGTCATGCCCATGAGAATAAATCATGGGTGTGAGAAAAGTCATTGGTATGAGAATAATTCATGGGTGTGACAAATAAAGACAAAAAGATTAAAGAGCATACACTGTCAGACCTGACCACATTTTTCAATCTAACTCTCTCAATTGATTTCATATTGTTATGAATTTTGGTTGAGAAGTATAACAATGTCTTGCGAGCCCAATGGTTCAAGAACTAAGTCATTTGGATGTCTAGAGAAGGAGTTATGAGCAAAAGAAGCAAGATTGTTCAGTATAAGGAAAAACCTCAAATGCACGATCGTGCTTAAGCATGAGGGTGCAAACTGCCATTTTTCACCAAAGTCAAGCACGAAGGTGCAAATCCATATAACCCAAAAAATGCATTTTTCACCATACCTCAATGTCAATAAGCACGGTGCTTTTCTACCTAAAATCCAAAAGTCACCGTTGTGCTTATACACGACAGTGCATTGCTTCTTTTTCATTTTCACCGAATCTCATAATTCAAACCTTCATAACTTTTGATCCAGAACTCTAAAAATTGTAAACTTTATATCAATGGAAAGCTAAAAGAAAGATCTAAAACTTTCATGAAGACAATTTTATCAAAATTAGCCTAGATCAGTGTAGTTTATTCCTGAAAGTTTCAAATCAAAATTTAACTCTCTTAACTATTTAGTCCTAATAACCTCTCAGGTGACTTCCATTCACTAAAATCCAACATTTCAATTTTTTTTAATTTATAGTCTTTCTACTCCATTTTATTCAACTCATTCACTATAACCACAATTCTTAATCTACCATCTAAAATTATTTACATCAAATCCACAATTTTTCAACTAATCCCATGACAATTTAATTATACCCGAAATGTCAATGAATACATGTACAATTATTTTTATGTGTGCAAAAATTCAAATCCACATACATGTATGCTGACATTTTGTTGAGCATGAAATGCAAATTTTTTTAACTCTCACGTTGCTATTTTCTCCATTATTGAAATCTGGGTTCTAACCCTTAATATGAGGACGTGATGTCACAACTAGAAACATTTAAGAATAATACATAAGTGTAAATTGAATCTCATAATTATGATCTCATAATAATTTCAATTACAAAGAATTATTCCAAATATTTTATTTTTAGTATTAAAACATAAAATATTAATTAAATTAATGAATAAAGATAAATAAATCCTTTTCATTAATTAAAATAATGTCAAAAATTAATTTGTATCCAATTGATTGGTTGCAAGGGCATAAACTAACATTTCCATCCATCAGTCTTAGTTTCTTCATGTCACCATCTACAATCAAAGAGTAGCCTCGTTGACTGTATATTCATGCCTGTCTGATGCAGTCTTAGTCACTTGCTACAATTTGTAGCTATTGCTTGTTAGCAATGTCTAGTTGTCGCCAACTGTCGACTCCACTCATGCTTACTCTGTCACATATCGCCTCACTACTCCTGGAAAGTGCCTTATTCTCTAACAATCACACAACACAAACGAACACCCAGAAAAATCAAGCAATTGGTGGATTTCAACCTATTCATTATCAACATATAAATACAAATATTATATGTTTTCTTGGCAATTGGTGGATATGGGTTTCCAAAACCCACAATTTCTCTTGTTGTTGACAACAATATTGATGAGTTTTCTTTAGGTGAAAACAAATAGCATGGATTACTAACTCGTCAGATAAGTGACCCAGAAAACACATATGTTTAAATTTTCACATAGCTTATGTATTTTAAGTTCATTCAAACTTTTTAGATTTCATAATTGAATCTAATTCGATTTTAGTATTAATTTCAATTTCAAAATTTAAGATCAATACCAATCAAACACTTTATTCTAGTTATAAAATTAAGGATATGTTTGGTAGGATAGTTACTAATGGAATGGAATATTATTTCATCTTTTGGGAGGAGGGTTTACAATGCAATCGAATGGAATAGGATGAAAGAGAGGATTTCACTTTACCTTCTATTCCATCATAAATAGTTAAAATGAGTTACCTCTGATTTGGGGAGTTTAAGATGAAATGTAAAATGATAAATATGTATTACATAATATACCCTCAATATTTTTTTATAATATTAATTATACCCTCAATCCTAATAACAAGCAGCAAAACAATACTTCTTATTATTGGTGTTGATCTATTAACATATGTTTTGTTCTATCAAGGGTAGAATAGTCATTCATTATTATTATACATATATTACATTCCATTTCATCTATCTTCTAAATAACATTTCACTATATTATATTATAAACCCTTCCATCCCTCCCAAACAATAGTTTTTTTAATATTACATCCATTTACATTTTATTCCATTATAAATTATTTCATTCCATTAAAAACCTTACGTCCAACCTGTTGGATCGAAAATAAAGCATACTAGATTTGGCTAAACGGTAGATTTCAAAAACTTTTTTGAAATCAAAACACATCGGAAGCATAATCACCAAATCAATATGTTTAATTCATATATGATACGGTATTAGAAAAATAAATAACATAAAATATGGTAGAAATTTTACTGACTCCTTAGCTACAGCTTTGATTCCTCGCTATGGTATCTTCTCCTTATTTTTATATCCTCTCCTTTCTATTGTATCCTCAACCAATCTGATCCGTCACTTGTTCTCCTTGGATAACTTAGTTAGCAAGATCCTTTGGTGGGAAAGGAGAAGAAATATTGTAGAAGTTTACCTTATTTGAAAGAACCAAAAATAGGAGAGTAGAATTCCAACCAATTCACCACCTCTCTCTCTTTCTCAAAATGAGAGAGAGAGAGCAATAAATGAGTCCTTCTCATTTGTTTAATATGGCTAAATGAAAAAACAAAAAACCAAAAGGAAGACACACATTTTCTATTAACAAATGAAAGAAGGAAGAGAGAACATCAAATGTATTACTCACTTCTTTAATCAAAAGAATGCTAAAAGGTTTACAAGTTTTTCTACATGCCAACATTAAATGATAACCATTAAACTATTTAATGATAAGATCATTAAACCAAATAATGAAGACACCATTAAACCATTTAATAATGATGAAGCATGATAAAAACTCACCTTATATTTAGCAATTAAATTTTAAATGTGCAGCCATAAAATTTAGCTACATAAAACTGAAAACTAAATCATGTAGTTTTGGTTTTTGCCCTCCTTTTTTGTCTTTACAAAATTTGTTTTAATTTAATTAATCTTATTAATTAAATCAAACCAAAATCTAATCCAATATTAAATGTTCACTTTGGGCTTCTAATTAACACTTAATTAAAACAAACCCATCATTTAATCATAGTTTTAAAACCCAATTCAATTAACTCTTAACTAAATTGTTCCGGTATTATTATTCTAAATCTAATTCGATCCTTTCTTCTTTCTTATTTCCAGTAACTTATTTATTTGGGGAATATAATTAGACTTAGATAATTGAAGCTCCAATAAGCCTGGAATTAATTTAATCTCATTAAAATTAAATCCAGCTTATTAACCAAATGCCATTCCAGTAAAGATAATTAATTGAACTGTTGAATAACTAAATATTATAAGAACACATGTTTCAAATAAGATGTCCAATTACAAACTTTACTATGAACCATATTATAGCCATCCACATAATAAAGGGTAAAATTACCATTTTACCTATAATTGTTTTTTCCTACTAAATCTCCCATTTTACTCTACATGGTGATTAACGCACAAGATTTCATCTTATTGTTAAGACTTGATGGATAGTTAGTCCATCAAACTACTAGCGCTAGTTTAATCACTAATCTCCGTAAAACCTCTAGAAGTGATGATATCACTATAAACTCTTTATTTAAGTGAATGTTCCATGATATATGTTTCAACTAATAATTCCAAAATGCAGACACTAGATTGATATTTTATAAAAATCCATTCCGATTATATCAAGAATTATAATGAAACAGATATGAGTTCACCACTCATCTAGATTGTGGTTCGTAATGAAAGAATGCTAAGGTGTATGTTTTAAGATTAAAGTAATGACCTATTTTATTCTTTAAAAACATATTTGATTCTAGATTCATTTAATAGTGACATTTCGATAGTCAACTACTATCATGATATGAAACTCATCATTTCCTTGTCGTAAACTCTTTTACTTACACAGAGATAATCAACACTACAGTTTAAACCATAATTAAGCAACCAACTTAATTATTCAACTGTGAATAAACTAATTTAGATTATAATAATATACATGTTTCTCATATATCTCTATGTATATGTATATTACTTACAAAAGAATCTTGGTACTTTATGACTAGATATATAATGCTCATATAAATAAAACCAAACTCTTTTGTTTGATTAGTAATAAATATTTTTACTACAAAAGTAACTAGAAGAAGGTTAAGTTAGTTCTGAAACTACTATTAAGAAATTGGGTCAGTATTCAATCTTATAAGCAGTAGAATAATTATGAAACTTTTTCGTATTTGATTTTCAAAAGACAAGATTGCTTAAAATTTTATAAAAATGATAAAAAATTATTTATAATAAAAATGAATCATAATTTGTACCTTATTTCGAAACTTAATCATTTTTTAGTTTATTTCTTGAATTGTTTTTTAAATCGATTTATTTAAATTACTGTAATCGCACAAGCATTCGACCTCTATCGATACTCCTAAAACATATTGAGAGAATTCTTGTAACTATTATAGAGAGGGTTAAGTAATGAGTGCTAGCTCCTTAAAGCTTAACCTTATTTATAATAAGTTTTAAAAATTATAGTAATTAAGTAATTTATTTTTATACTTAAATAAAATTCAATATCTTATATTGATTCTTATTTATTAAATATTTCATATCTAATTATAAAGATTATCAAGTGAATATTTTAAATAATTAAGAAATACATCACTAATGTTCAAGTGTCACATATCTAAAAATATTTAATAGAGATAAAGTTTAATATATTAATATTAAAATCTCGTAAACTTATTATTATTAAAGTCTCGTAAACTTATTATACCTAGGGCCCTCCTCTCCTATTAAGCTGCTTCGATTGATCAGTCGTTGAGGCCCAAAAGATTGGTACATCTGCTTGTCTCGTCTTTGATTTAGATGAAGGCCCAATTAATTATTTTTAGTACTAGTTAAATTAAATAAAAAAATTTAGTACCTTTGGATAGTTGACATTAATTTATTGTGAATTAAGTCAAATGCTTAAGCAAAGATTTGAACGAATTGCTTTAAATCATTTCATTGTGATTGGGTACAACTAGCCAGAAATACGCGGACACGGAGTGAGTTGAGGCACTAAATCGTGCTTTATTTATAATCAGATCATGATGTGCCGATGAGTGATGACATGAATGCATGAACATCATGAGGATTTGGATGGACCATGATTGGCAGACATCAACATAAATAAAATCGAGAACAAGACAAACATGCTTCATTCTGGAATAATGGCGTTTGATCCGCATAAATAGGGTTACGTCTTCTCATGCATTAGTTTATACTTGATATATAAAATAATACTGGAATGGGATTGCAGGAGTTGACCTTTCTCTCTGCTCTGAGCTACTGACATAAGCTTCTCAAGTCTCAATGCAAAACAAAAGCAAACACCGAGATTTAGCTACTCCTTCCTTTGCAGTTTCCAGGCTTGTCCATTTACATCCTTTTGATAATTATGTATCGGCTTATAATATCCTTTTCAGTCACTATCACCAGCAAACTTGGCTGAAAGAGCAGATATATGGTCTTAAGCTTTTCAGCCACTTTCACTGGCAACTTATTCATTTGGCTAATTAGGTTTACACGGAGTATATATGCTGCCCGCACACTCATGCTGCCGTGCAAAGCTAGACATTCGTATGCTTGTAATCGGTGACATGAAGTTGGATGAAGGTTGACTGTCCTAAAAAATGCTTACGTTTCCAAAACAGAAAGAGACTTGCATAATGTTAAGATGAAGTTTTCCTGTTTCTTTTTTTAGGAATAAATGATGTTTAACAACAAAAATATTCTAAAAATATTAATTTAAGGAAATATGTAATTTTAAATAAGATCATAGAAATAAAGTAGAGAAGATAAGAAACATAAATTTAAATTAAAAAACTTCACAAAAGTTAATTCATTAAGTTAATTATCTTTCTTTCTCACTTTAGTTACAATTCTCTTTTGTAATTTAAAAGATTGTTGATTTCAAACTTAATACTATGCCCTATTTATAAGAAAAATTAAACATATGATTAATAACCACATAAATTGTAAAAAAATATTATGTATGACCTACATGTGAATAGTAGGAACATATGAAAGAAAAAAACTCATTTACTTGGTTGGGACTTCTTAAGTATATAACATCTTCTTCTTTTTTTTCCTTTTCTGTAATCCATTGTACATCTATTTTGTATAAGGTACAAAATTTTTACGATTAAACAATTAATTTAAGGCACATTTTCATTTGAATTGTAAATTTTAATATGACTTCACCCCTTCTAAATATACCTTAGATATGTCCTCTTAAATATTTTGAATTCTAATTAAGTTCAACAATGTTTGAACTATGAAATAGCAAAAGACTTGGCCATTATATTTATCAGATTATCTTCAGTATTGATTTCTTCATAAAAATATGACCATAAGAAATAATATTTTTTAAAAAAATATACATGATGTTAATGTGCCTGGTCCTCTCATGAAACATATGATTCTTAGTCTAATATATAACACTTTGACTATCACAATGAACCAAAATTGCTTCAGAATCTAAATTAAGCTCAATAAACAAGCTTCTCAACCAAATAAAAATTTTGAAATCTTATGCAACGATTATAAACCCTATCTCTAAAGTAAATAAGCAATTGTAGCCTACAAAGATGCTTTCCAATTGCTGCACAACCATCATTAAAAAAAATATAATCTATAAGGGATCTTCTCTTATTAAAATCACCTGTATAATTGGGTCAACATTAGTAACTAATCTTTATTATATATATATTTTTACACTCTAAGTCTACATTTATACTTATAAGTACTTAAGAATCCACTTCACATCCTATTAGTGATTCTTTTCAAGATTGGATATGTGCTACCAATACTAACAATATATAAGACATTATGAATAGTGCAAACAATAACATAGGGTAAGGATCATGACATATGTTATTAGGGTAAAGAACATGATGTATGTTATTAACGTCAAAATCTATCTTTTATGAGTGAAAAAAATGAAAACCTAAAATGAGATGTAAGTGGAGTACTAAAATGTTTAGCATCACTTACGCCAAATCTCTCTAAAATTTCTCTTAAGATAAAATCTCCCTTTCTTTCTGTTTTGAAGGATTTCCATGACATTTTTTCACAACTCCCAAATCTTTCGTTTAAAACTCACTACTAATAAAAATTACAATTTATTAATTTAAAACATATCTTTAGTAACAATAAGCATGTCATCAATATACAACATTAAATAAGTGAATTACCCATCAAAGAGTTTCTTACAATAAATGAGTTAAACCTTTTATCCTTTGTTTAAGTGACTGTTTCAATCTATACAAAAACTTCTTCAATAAGTACACTTGATCTTCTTTCCCTTTAAAAATGTAAACCTTAAGTTCTTTGAGTTCTCATATAGAAAAGCTATTTTAACATTCATTTATTCCAAATTAGGTTCATACATAGAAATAAAAGAAAGTAAAATACAGGTCAAATAGTGTTTTACAATAAGAGAAAATATATTATTAAAGTCAACTCACTTTTTCTGATTATATCCTTTTGCAACTAATCTAGCCTTATACCTTGCATCTTATAATGTTGAAATTCCAACATTCTTTCGAAGGATCCATTTGTAGCCAATGATATTCTTCTTTGATAGTGGTTTTAAGAACTTTCAAGTGTCGGTTTTATTAAAGGAAACAACATAGTATAATCATTACTAGAAATAAATACAAATTATATAGAAGGCTCACCAATATTATTTATTTATTGTGTTATTAATAATGCTTAAGCCAAAAAAATTGATTCCAATAAATATTTTTTCCTTCCTAATTTTCTCTTTATTTATTTATGCTTAACTGTGCTTTATGTATCCTTTTGTGGTAAATTTTGATAGTCCATTCCTCCTCATTTTGATAATCTTCAAAGCTAGCAACTCGGATCTATTCAAGTTTAGTATAAGGTTTTCGTAGAGAATCTGATTGACTAATCTCTAACCCCACCTTTTTCAATGAAATATCTTGATCTATATTATAGGAAGAAATAAACTCATTTTTAGGATGAAGTATAAAAATTTCATCAAATACAACTTTTTTTAGCTAATTTTAATTTTCTATAACTTTGGATTGAGATACAACAACCTATATCCCTTTTCATTTTATTTAAACCAAACATATACATTTTCATTCTTTAGTCTAATTTATCATCCTTTATATGTACATATTCTCGAAATCTAAATATATGTAAATTAGAGTAGTTAACATGTTTACCGGATCATACTTGATCCTAACCTCAAGGATGAAACCTTGAAATCTAACACACTTAATTTGTAATCAAATCTTAAGGAAGCTAAAATCATATTAAGGTTAGAACCTTACCCAATGGTTATATAGAATAATGAACCATAGGTATAAGATATTTTGAATGTTATAAGTAAATAACTTGATAAGGTCAGAAGTTCTTCGAATAAACTAATAGAAAACTCTCACAATTGTATTAATGATCTAACATAATGTTTTCAATTGAAAAGAAATACCTTGAAAAATTATAACACCAAATTAGGATTTCTAAACTAAATAAAATTGGGATTTCAATTAGGCACGGTTTGGCACCTCCTAGTGTGGACTATTAACAATTTAATGTTTTATAGGTAGAGTTAGAACTATGCCTTTGTTTGGAGATCATGGATCCTCCTATAATTTTATGACATTAGATATGATCTTAAGTTATGCCTATAGCTAGAAATTTTTTATCTATATACAAATTTTAAAGATAGACTCGATCTAAGCCATGCCTTGTTAAAGATTGCGTCTTACTACTTAGTTATCCTATAAGTTGAACAAGCTATTATATAACTATGTTGTGGGGCATGTTCATATCCAACTCTTTTTTAACCTTAGCTTAAACCAAGATAACCAATAGTTGTCATTCAATTTGTCCTGATTCCATAAATATTGCCACTTGTTTCACCAATCCATTAACATATCTTGGAGCCTTTTTTCTTTGTTGCATAATTGGTCCACTTGTCAAGTTTAAAGGATAAAAGGATATTTGGTTCCTTTCATCCCTAACTCTTTTGAAAAGATTCATCCTCAAATTATCACCTACACAATAAAAAGAGTTAAATAAAAAAATTAAAAGTATTACTTACATTATATTCATGTAAAAAATCTAATTTATAATTATTATTATTAATCAATTTAATTATTTGAAATGGATCATCTCCTCTTTATCGTAATTTAGATCTTCTTTGATATAAAAACCATTATTTTTCATTTACATCCATACCTAATCATATGGTTAAAAGATAATTTTCATGACCCCTTTAATAGCTTTAGATACCTATCATGCCATATTAAAAGAACACTTTTATTCAATATGCCATATCAAAAGCACATCATTGATTCAACTTCCCTTTCCCTTTCAAACGCTTCAAGTACTTATGGTTGGTATGAATAACAAAATCTTTTACCATATATAATGCTACCAAGTATCTAAAGCTTGAACTAATGCATATAAATCTTTGTCATAAGTTGGATAACTAAGAGTAGCTCCACTAAAATTTTCACTAAAATAGATAATTGACTAACTTTTTTTATATTAAGATGGCAGTAACATCTATTGTTGAAATATCACACTTATTTTCAAAACTTTTAGAAAAGTTACGAAAAGCTAATAAAGGAACATAATGTAACCTTTCTTTGACAAAACTATAAACATGTTTTTTTTCATCACCAACTTAAATCCAATAATTTTTTTTGACAACTTTAATGAGTAGTATAGTTAATGTATTAAAATATTTCATAAACCTACTATAAAAACTAGATAAATTGTGAAAACTCCTTGCATCAATTGTAGATCTAGTTGTAGGAAACTTTTGAATGGCCTTAACCTTCTCTTTAGCCACCTTTATCCCTTTTAAGCTCACTAAAACCAAGAAAATTTACTTTATACATGAAAAATGAACACTTATTTAGATTAGTATATAAGTCTCTTGTCTCCAAAGAGCTAAAATAATTTTTATATGCTTAATATGATCATCTAAAGTCTTACTACAAACTAGGGTATCATCAAAATAAATAACTATAAATTTTCCAGTAAAAGCATGTAGAACATAATTCATTATCCTCATGAAAGTACTATGGAACACTCCACTCTCACAGGACATGTACTTGACATCCTGAGTGATATTCGAGTGCGAAGCCTGCAAGAGCGGCATGCTAAAATAATCATCGGTTAAAACTCATTGAAATTGTTTGAAACAATGTACATATATGCAGAAAATCAATAATCCACTTTGATCCAACTTATTTATAAACAATTTCAGTCATAAAAATTACAATCATTATTGAACTCGTTAGAGTTTTAGTAATCACTTAGGCCCATTATACAACAAAACACTTACAATCATAAAGTCATTTCATTAACAAATCATAAACATACACTTTGTACAATCCTTGCGGAACATAATTCAAAAACACAAAATTCACTGAAGACATATGCAAACACACACTGATCCTGACTTGGAACTCTTACTGGGAGCCTCTCTGGAGTTCTTTACTAAACCCTGAAAGTCACGTTGTAATTTTTTATGAATTTTGTGAACTCAGTTGAGTAACCATCCTCGATGGCTCACTAATTTAACAAAATTCAATCATTATATAATCACACAGTTCATATAGTCAAATAGTTTATATCAATTTATCATTACATTTTAGCTTTACAAATCATTCAATGAATTTCAATCATATATGATTGCTATATGCATGAGACTCACATTTGTTTTTATTATTATGACTGAGAGACTATCACATACATATACAGATACTGGCCCACTGGTCTCAGTCAGAATAGAATCATGGAGCATAGCTCTACATGCAGAAACAGTAATTACGGAGCAAAGCTCCACGTGTAAGTGCTTTTATACTAGCTACTTCGATCACAATGCCTTTATCTGAGCATGCATTTATGAAATGCATCAAATACATAATTAAGGCATGTATAGCAGACATTCATAATTCACAATCAAAATCTCATAGTCATCGGACCTAAGTCTAGCATTCAACTTTCATTGAGAATTTAAATATCATTCAGAGGTCATCGGACATAAATCCAGCATTCAACTTTCCTGTTGAGAATCAGGATTTTCAAGTAGGCAGTCTCATTTACATATAAGTAATACTTCAAATGATATTCACATGCATCAAACGCCTCGGATAATTATTGTCTGGAATTCAATACACATTCATCAATATCAAATTCAATTTAGTGATAAACAAAACAAATCAAAGTGAGACCATCTTAGGTTACTCACAATACACTCCAATATGCTATTGCCTGGATGGTCCAGCAATATCCGACTGACATCTAATGTGTTCCTCTATATCATAAAAAACACATTTACATATATCAGAATTTTGCACAAATGTATAAGTCTTTCTTTATGCACATCAATGTATAGACAATATGCATAATGCATGTTCAATAACAATTCTGGGTATTTATCGAGATTTTATCACCATATCATTCAGATAGAAAAACCCTTATTAATATAATTTGTACTTAGGGTTTGGACCATAATAAAACAATGTGAAACCAATTTCATAACCCAATTGATCATTTCAGATTGTTTTCTCATAATATGCTTTCGGGTCAACATTACATAATTATTATGATAAGGTAAATGACAAAACTAGACAACACTTCCTTCTAGAAACTTGTTCCCCAATGGTTTAGGTTTCTAATGATACCAAGATCATTTAATTTCTTTCATTATTCTATGAGTTATGCTCAAAATACCATAGACTATGTACATTTGAAATTTTGGCTAATGCATGATCATCCATTCAAGTTGTACACCTCATATCTCTCAATTCCAATATAGAAAAATTACAAACTTTACATCAATAAAAAGCTAAGAGAATAATCTACAACGTTTGTGAAGACATCTTTGTCTGATTCGGCGTATATCAATACAGTTTATTCAATAACAACAGGACCTAATTTCTATCCCTAGTAGCGCTATAGCCAAAGCCAAGACTTACTTTCAAGCTCAATTTCAATACCCTTAAGGACAGAATTAAAATTCAATTTATTCTTAACATTTGTATCCAAATGTCTCTAGTTCAATTTAAATCAAGAATCATTTTATTTGTAAATCTATAGATCAAAATGTAGCCAAAATACCAAAGCATGTTCAGTAAAAATATTCCAGTTGTCAAATTCCAACACACCTCAGCATTTTCATCCTAACACCCCCTTTTCAGGATAACTTTGCATGATCATTATGACAAGGAAAATGATGTATTTTAGTAACACTTTCTTCTAGACAATTGTTCCACTATGTTTTCAATTTCTAATAACACCATAATCATACAATTTGATTCAGTATAATGAAAGTTATATCCAAAAGCGTTTAGACTATTTTTAAACTATAACAGAACTCCTAACTCCATTTCCTGCTAGATTTTGAAATGCTTAGAGATAGAATTAACATTCGGCTTCTTCAGAAAAGTTGTAGAGATATGTCTCTAGTTTAATCTGAATGAAGAATCAACTCATTCAAAAATCTACAGCTCAAGTTATAATTAGAATACCAAAGTCTATTTAATGAAAATTCTCCAGTTCATAACATTCCAGCATACATCCTCATCAACAACTTATACAATCTTTCCTAATTCAATCATCATAATCACATGCCTTAAAGATCAGATTTCTACTTACTTGTTAAGCTCAAAATCTCGTTCAAAACCTCAAGCCAATCTAGCCCTCCAGCTTGCAAGATTGTCACAAAGTAAAGGTAAAAACAAGAACAACAAAAATCTGGTTCTTTGACTATCTTGTAAAGGTTAAACATATGATGTTGATTTGGTCATTTAGTATGGTTGAACCCAAACATTAGAGTTGTATGTTGGCAGAAACTTTCAGTGGAGAACGGAGAAGAAGATGGTGGATTTTTCCAGCAACAACTTAGCTTAATTCAACTAGGTGCAAGGTGTCTCCAAATTACCTTAACATGTGTCATTTGGCATGTAAGCCATTCATCTCCTCCTTAAGCTGCCACATGTCTCCTAATTACTAGTTCATTTGTCATTCACTCATGCCGTCATTTGTCAACTAATTAAGCAACCTACATGTCACAAAATAATTGGTCCATATTTCTACTTTTTTAATAAAAAATACTCCAATTTTTTTTCTGAAAATTTTAAAATTCACTAAAAATTCCGAAATAATGCTAATTGCCTCCAAATAAAATTTTAATGTGAATAACTCACAATTCACATTTTAATCACATTTATAAAACAATCATACCCAGAAAATGTCAATGAATGCATGCACAATCATATTCTTGTACAAAAATGTGCATGTCATATTTAACTAAAGCATGATGCCCATTTCCTAATTTCTTAGTACTTTCTCATAAATCACAATTCTAGCCTTAACATGGGTAACAGGATGTTACATATCTT
>JANIJH010000008.1:38195390-38207933 GCA_024520975.1 Erythroxylum areolatum | reverse complement strand
ACACACATACACCATGAACCACCTTTCTTCAGCGTCAATAAGGCCGACATTGTGCAAGGACTTAGACTTTCACGCAGATGCCCTTTTACTAGTAGCTCCTCCACCCGACTACATAACTCCTTATGCTTCTTTAGGCTCATTCTATAATGAGGGCGGTTTGTTAAAATAGCTCCTAGTTTAAGATTCATTTGGTGTTAAATATCATGTAACGGTGGCAAACCGTTAGGTAACTGACTCGGGAACATGTCATTAAATTCATTGAGGAGCTCAACCATCGCTTATGGTGCAATCATGTTTGGTTCAACCTCATTCTCGGTCAGTATATATAACACTTCTGACTCCTGCAATACTTCATCAAATCTAGCCAAGGATAATAGTTTAGTACTATCCCTCATCAGTTTACTCTTTTCCACCGTTTTTACTAGGCAATAGTATGATCTTCGTTCCCTCAAATACAAAACTGTACATGTTAACCTTACCATCATGTACCACCTGCCTATTATACTGCCAAGGTCTCCCCAACATCAAGCGACAAGCATCCATGGAAATTATACCACACCATGTAGAATCTTTATATTTTGGACATATAGAAAAAGACATCAAAGCACCTTGAGACACTGTGATCCGATTACTTTTCTTTAACCAAGCCATCTTATAGATGTAGGGTGTTTTTTCAGTTTTTAAATTCAATTTTTTGACAGTCTCTGTAGATATTATATTCTCATAGCTACTAACATCAATCACAAAGTGACAGATCTTAATATAGATGGTGTATGTGGACTGGAATATATTATTCCATAGGCACTCATCGCTAATTACAACTTTAGGGTTACATACCCGTCTGACTATTAAAATAATACTTGTATCTCCTTCAATTTTTGCCTCCTCTATATACTCCTTAATGTCAAAATCCGGTTCTGCTCTAATGACTGCATCTTCATCGTCTCCCTCTTCAGAATACATAAATAATTCCTTCTTTGTTGACAAGATTCGCCATACCCAAAGCAATGAATAACACCTCTAGTTACTCTATTGGTTGGATTCACACGGGTATCACCTCTATTTTGCCCACCATTCTAATTTGTTAGCCTGTTCGCTCTACTGCTTGATGCATTATTCGCATTGAGTGAGTCGTTAGGACCTGTAAGAGAAATTCTTCCTAATCGCTGAGCTTATATCTCAGTTATAAAGGTGCAATGGCCAGCCACTGACACAGACACATGGTCGAACATGTTTACCATGTCCTGGATCTGTTCTCGCACCTGTCAATGTACCTTGAAATGAGCTTGTCCTCCTTCTCCTGTATCTCATCGCATAAAAGCAACTTATAGAATTCTGTAGTGTACTTGTCCACTATCTTTCTACCCTACTCTAGGTTCTGTAACCTTTGATACAACAGTCTCTAATAATTGTATGGTAGAAATTCTTCATGCATTTTTTTCTCATCTTCTCCTAGATGCTAATCTTAATTTTGTCTTGTCTTGAATGTGTCATCTTTAACTGCTTCCACCATACTGCAGCTCTGAATCTGAACCAAGTAGCCATAAGAGACACCCTTGTATTCTTTGGGACTTCCTTAAACTCCAAGATCTCCTCAGTCACTGTCAACCAATCCATAAACTCTTTCGAATTGAGATTCCTATGGAACTCAAGAATTTCAGTTTGCATCCCTAATTCCCAACGTCAATTATCCTCTTTTCTATTGTTTTTGTGATGCCTACAAGGAACTTCTTTAGACCTCCCTTCAGCACTGCCTGATTCAATGCTCTTGTTTTCTTCCTCTTTGTAGTGATCTCTCCTCCCTCATTGGTTCTAACCTCCCATAAGTCCAGCAAACCTCTAGTTGATTTGCTCCATCATTTGTTCCATACGTTGATTAAACTGCTTAGCTAGATGTTGCTCCATCTGTCACAGGTCGTCTCACTCGTATATTTCATCTACAAGTTGTTGGCGAATTGCTCTTCCTCTCACTATGAGTTCAGGAATGAACTAACTCTGATACCAGCTAACATAGTGGAAGCCTTTTATAGACCTGTTGAATTGCTCATGAGTGTCAGGAATAAAGGTCTCTTTCAATTTTGTTGATTCACAAAAGAATATCGAAAAGAAAAGAGAATTATGAAGAAGGGAATTCTTATTTAATTAATAAAAAAACTGTCTTGACTTTCAACTACAATGCATTTATATAGGCATAGACCCCAAAGATATAAGGAAAACCTTAATATGCCCAAAAATCTGAAATATTCCTAAAACCCAAAATTTACCAAGAGTGAAGCCCAAAATGGTTCATCAAAAAATTAATTCCCCATAAAAGTAATTGTGAAATAGAAAATGACCTAAAATAGCAAAATTGTCAAATTGAATACTCGAATTGGCCCATAATTATGAAACTACCACTTTATGCGGTTTTTATCCCATTTCTCCAAGTATTGTAATGCTTTTCGATCTACATCACATCTTGACAATTATCTCATGCAAGAAAAATAGTTCTATAATATTTAATTACTCTAAGGCTAGGTGTTTAATGCACAAGGCATATAAAGAATCTTTTTTAATCTCCTTTAGGAGCTTGTCCATTTTTTAAAATTCCATAATGACCTTTATGACTATGTCTCCAATCAAATGTCATGTCTTCTAATAAAAGTAGGCTTTTAAGACATTTGGTTCTGGAGCCTTGTTGGAGTTTCTACTAAATAATGTCCTCTCAATATCCTCTCTTATAAAAGGCTTAATAAGGGAATTGTCTTGCTTCTGGCTTAAGGAGTTTGAAACTATGGATCTAGTTACCTACGCATAAGTAACTCATAAGTGAAAATGCTTATAATTTGTTGAAAGTATTTAAGTGTTGACTCCTTCAATTACTTCAGGGAGATATGCATTGTTCATGCTTCATGAACATCATAAATAAATCTACTATTATTCCTTATGGAAAGAATTGCATTATGAAATTATTTTATATCCATGACCCTATATTTGAGGCCAAAGGCTCTAGAATTCTACCTAATAATGGAGTATTGATTCTTTAGTGCATTAACATAGCTAATAAAGCCCCACCTCTCTATGATTTCATCAGTCCATCACTAGGATTTGAGTATTATCACTTTTAGATACTTAGGAGGCTTTACTTAGACTACTTGATAGCTTTATACGATGTACTAATTCTCTTAGTATTAAGGGTTTTTAGCTCCCTCTTGATCTCTTGTAATTTCCACATATAAAAAGCCAAAATAAATGATTTTGTTAGACTTGGAAGTGTAAGAAAAGGTATAACCAACAACACTGATATGTATGTTTTCGTAATTTTAATTTTTAAAAGTTTCAAAGTCATGAGCTTCAATATGTAGCCCTTTAATCACTTGTTCTTCAAAGTTAGGTGAGCTTGCTAAAAGTTTGAAGAATCTAAAAGTTGTAAATTTGGTGTTTTAACAAGATGTCAAGGAGATTTCTATCAGGGTATTATACCAAGCATAAATATAATTTAAAATAAGCCTTGCTTGATGGAAATTGCACAAAACATTCAAAGTTAACTAAATACTTATCTAGGTTCTTCCTAATATGTGTTTCTCTAACTTCATTATTGCTCAGTGGAGAATTGATATCTAAGGTATGTTACATAAAAGTGATTAGTGTAGTTGACGAATTCATTAGTATAGTACCTTAGACTTATTTGGTTACCTTTAGTCTCACTATTAAAGAGAGTGTAGTTAAAGTCTTCTAGTATAAGCCTAAGACAATAATTGGAGCCTCCATATAATTCAGGTACCCTATAAATTTGTATTTTAGAAAGATAAATTAACAATATAAATGAAAAGTGATATGTACTTACAAATCTCTTAGTAGTTCAATACTTTTAGTCATAAGTCACCAAGGTCCTCCTATTAAAATGAGCATAATAGTAGATCTAAATGAGCCACGATTTATCCAAAACTTATGTTCGCTCTTGGAAATATTTAACCTTTATTTTGGTCTTTAGAAAATGAATCATAAATGATTTTTTCCATATGCAAAAGGTCCTTAATTATCTTTTTCTTATTGGATAATTATGCCCCTATATTGTAAGCAATAATCATTAAAAAGGAATGAGCGATTATTTTTATCCCTTGGTTTCGTCTTTTTACCTGATATCCTTCTTGAAGAGAAAGTAATGGTAATTATGTATATATTTTGTCTAACTGTAGCAAAGATACTAGTAGGATTGTTTGGGATCTTAAATTTCACCTAGTATATTAGTTATATTCTTGTAATAACTACTTATTTATATATACTTCCCTTTTTAACAAGAATATTTAAGCATTTAAGGTCCTTTTCCCACCTTGTGAACATTGGCTTCATATGTTGATATAAGAGAAGCTTCACCCTCTACCTCGACATAGCTAATTTCTAATGTGATAATTGTTGCAGCTTCGTCTTCTTAGGAATTAATCTCTTTAAGGATAATCCTATAACATTGTCAATGGTGAAAGTTTTACTAGTTAGTTTCCAAGTTCTATTATGAAGGAACTTGGATGGCTTCTAA
Source organism: Erythroxylum areolatum (assembly GCA_024520975.1). Taxonomy (NCBI): domain Eukaryota; kingdom Viridiplantae; phylum Streptophyta; class Magnoliopsida; order Malpighiales; family Erythroxylaceae; genus Erythroxylum; species Erythroxylum areolatum. Next base: position 38,203,417 of record JANIJH010000008.1, on the reverse strand, counting down.
GGGTATGAAACCAGGATTTCAAAATCTATTAGTCCACCCTCTGCATTTATCTCTTAAAGGTCTATGTCTGTTTCTGCTTCAACAAAAACTATTGCATAGCTAATTCTCTTCAGTATATCTGTATATTCATTTAAGAAAATGGTTTTAATAAGACAAATCATTCATATTTTTGACCAATATTTTAAAGGAACATTATGAAAGTTAAACTTGATGGAAATATGGTTCAAACGGAATTTTCTAAGTTTCATACTTAACCTCTAATTTTAAAGGAACATTATCTTGCCATTGATGCGCCAAGGTCCTTGCTTAAGTACTTTCATCATGATTACATCATTATTAAATTTGAACAGGAAATAATGCTCTTTCTTGATCATCATGCTCTCAAGTCCAAGTTTGCTTCATTTAGCTTCAACCTAAGCATTCGTCTGGAGAAAGGATCATCTTTTTTTACAAGAAAAACAATTAGAGTGCCATTTCATCTTGTTGTTCTTATCTTTAGTATTTCAGTTGATCGTGAAACCACCATAATTTCTTTTGTTGCTTTCTAAGAAAAATGCTTGAGTTTTTTCATTGGAGTTGAATCTCTATAACCACCTGACACCATATCTTCTTTTGGGGATTTTGAGTAGAGGGTTAAAAATAGAGGGACAGAGAAAGGATGAGGTGAAAAGCGTAGAGAATGAGATTGAAGAAGAAGTAAACAAGGTAGTAGGAATTGCAGTGGACTTGTGGAGGAGAGTAGACAAAGTTTCTTATAGCACCAATTTTCTTCGATGACTCAGTATGCATCTAATTTCTATATGCAACAAAACCTTCATCACCAAACAAACAATTAATTTGAAACCTACTTTGTGTATTTGATTGACGTGCTTCTAAATTTTTGATTTAATAGGAACAATTAATAAATATAAATATAAAATTTTTTTATTTATTTAAAAAAGGACCATGCCATTATTGTAATGAGAAGGGTAATCTGCCAAATTGTTATAAACAATATTATAATTTGTAACTGGTAATTAATAGGGTTAAAAAATTTAATTTTGTTCATTTCCCTACTCTTCTATATTTATTATGATTAGAACTATTATGTTAGACAAATTATTTATAGTATACTAACCTTTTGGTAATTTATTAAATATATATATGAACCATTATTTTGTAATACTACATATTACGATTATATATATTCACAATAGTGACTGAAATTAACAGTTCCCAAGTGAACTTTACCATTGCATTCAAAATATCCTCTATGTGGTTATTTAGACTTGTTTTCTAGTTATTACGAGTTTTTTTTAATACTTGTATAAAATTTTAGGTCAAAATTTTAAGTACTGAATTTTTTAGAGATATAGTAATTTATTTTGATTTTGTCTCTAAATATAATATACGTACATTTATATGTTGCAATAAATATAATTAATAATTTTCTTATAATTTAAAAAATTTAAAATAATTTACCAATATAATGAAATACGTACGTACTTTGCAAACTACCAAACCAAACTTAACATGGGCTTCATAATTTGATTACTTCTGTCTTTGATACATTAACATGAATTAATTCATATTCTTAACTCATCGTGTAGCTAAAATAGTGAATCGTTGAGCACAAATTTTTAGCTTAGGGATAACTTTGTTTAATTAATTCATTCTTCATGGGATCTATCTCGTCTGGTCCATCAATCTGCAGTCACTTTCCTAAAGTAATTCCTCATGATCATAAAATTTTAATTAAGGTGTGGAAAGGAAAAGAAAATTCGAAGCAAACTTAAAAGAGAAATAATCAAAAGTCAAAAAATTCCCCTCCTGGGCTTCTTAGTTATGGTTTCCACCTCCTTAGGAGTGGAGACATGATTACTTTAGTCTGCGATTTTACATCGTCTCGCACAGATTTTGTGCAAGCAGTTAATCAAAAAGGTGATCTTTATTGATTGTAATAGTCAATCATATGATCGAAGAGAAATTTCAGAAACCGAATCGGCATTGTTAAGCACGATGACAAGTTCCAGAACTCAATCATTTTGGTATCCAATTTGGCTTTCCCAATGTCCCAATTCAGATCCACTTGGTTATATTTGTCTTTGTCCCAGAATCCTCTCATGTGCGTAGGAGTTGCTTGAGATTTGCGAGCGTGAAGATGAGGTGGAATTGTGTCGCTAACGGGGTCCAAGGTCCACGACTGGTCTGATATTGGCATTGGACTATGAGAAAGTACATCGCCATGAACGTATTAATTACCGCCTGCCCTCTTGTGGCTTCCTTATTGACTACTTCGGGGATGACATGAACTGTAAAAATTACATTCCTAATTTCTCCATTCTAAGTTGATGTACCCGCTACAGTCGTGAGTTTCGGACTCTTTCAGCTTTATTCAGAAACTCCCCAAAATGTTGACTTTCAATGGCAGAGAAGAACCAAATACGCACTCGAAAGTCGAAACAAAACATTACATGTGAAACTGAGGATGTCTGTGCTACACATGCCGATCGAACCAGAACAAGGCTATATTAGAATTAAAAAGAACATCGAATCCGATGAACGTTGTCAGGAGATAAATATATAACATTAAAAAGTCGATATATGGAGGTTGATGAAGAATCTTGGAGAAGGTAGAAATAGAAGTTTTGTTGTTATTATAGGTATCGTCATATGTTAAAGAAGATAAAGACAAATCCGTGATAACAGACAGCAAGAATCATGGGGAACAATCTTCCCAATGCTAAATTGCCTCTTTCTTAACACCATCTGGTCTTTGCCCTAGTTTTCCTCTTCTTTAAGATCTCGTCATGTTTCTTCAATCGGTTTCCTTATGCGTGGGGACAAAATTGAAATCAGAACTAGAAATCAAAATATAATTGATTTTGGCTCAACCAATAATTAATTTGCTTGCACTTCAATGCATGCCTGGACGGTCATATAGATACCTAATCCGTATAAGTAGTACAAGTAACCCTTCTATGCGTTCTCCAAGAGGGCCAGTTCTAAATTTCTAAAGAGGAATACATTATTATTTTGAAACGATACGAAACCATTCACAAAATATTCCGTTACATTCAGCTGTAATTTAGTGAAAATTGTATTAACATTATCTAATATGTACTTAAAAAGGTATTTTTAAAATTCATCTCATTTTTTCGTATGTAATATTAAGTGGTACCAGTTGATTGTTAAAGCCACCGGAATTCCATTCCCAGAATGTCACCTCTGAAAACTTAATTAGACTCTTCCCACAATGCTTAAAGGACTTGCTTTGTAAGTTGAAGAGTTGAAGATATGCGGTAGAGAAAATCTGCATTGAAGAGGTTTGGTAAAGGCTGTATAAGTGCTTATGCCTGCATATCAGTATAGATGTATCAGAAAAATGCATATGGTACATATTCACGTCGTGTTAGGTAGGAATTCAGCACCAAATTATTTTTCTTTGATTTAGTATCTTGACATATATTTGGTTTTCTTTCCATTTTGGCTTCATGCTTTTGTGTTTCAGAAAAGAACAAATTGTGGGGTACTTAGATTAGCAAGATTTCAAAAAGATATACGAGATTATAAATTTATATCACCTAGCCTACGCAAAATGAAAAAGAAAGTTTTATCTCAAGGAATTAGGAGCTGTTGACAATGGTCAATGGTTGATGGTGTGAGCACTTCGTTCTTAGGCTTTTCTTTCTTTTTCTCTTTTTGGGTATCATGCCATGCATGTTTTCTCTGTTGAACATCTTTCTTCTTTTACCATACATCATTCATTATCGACTTTAGCGGCTCAACGAGAGAAGGTGTTAAAGCATCTTCCTGTATGCCACTTGAACTCATGTTAGATTTTCTATTGTTTTTCCAATATAAGAAAAATCATAGTATCCCACACTGTGGAAGTTTCAAATCTTAACCCAGAAAACCTGCCTGGACTATATAATCCATGTATGATCCATTACATACACATACACTGATAGACATATACATACCTAAATTATAAATGAATGATTGATCCCCACCCATAAATAAAATAATCAACTTTAAGGCTTTTAATATTGTTCCTGAAAGAAAGAGTATATGTGTCTGACTTTTTCGTCCTAGCTAGGGTTTGTTATGTCTCCATTTCACTATTTGGATCTTAGCTTGATGACTTGAAATTTGAGTAAGCAAGTTTCCAAGAAACTACTGGTTGGAAGCGTGGCAAAGATCAACGTAAGTAGATGAATTATTGCAGCACATGAATCTCGCATGGGGTACTACTGTTTGTCATTTGTTGGAAACAGTCAGTTTTATTGAGACTTTTTCATCACTCTCTTTTCCAAGCTACAAACAAGCATGAGGAAAAGTGAGAACAGTGACTTGCTGAAGTTGGATCCTTCAGAGAAGAACAAAGATAAAGAGGTGGAGGAGGAAGGTGATGTTGAAAGTAAGACTAAAAATAGTACAAGCTCGAGCAACAGCGTTGTAGAAGAGAGTGAGAAGGCTGCGACTTCTCGTGGGGTGAGATCATATGTGAGATCTAAGGTGCCTAGGTTAAGGTGGACTCCTGATCTTCATCTTTGCTTTGTTAAAGCAGTAGAGAGACTTGGTGGTCATGACAGTAAGATCATCTTTCTCTACTTGCTCATGGATTTTCTTGATTTTCCACACAACCCATGACATAAAGTGATCGTACATAAGAACTTTGAAGCTCCATCTTCGTCAGGAGTCAATTACTAACCATCTATTTGCTTGTTGTAGGAGCAACTCCGAAACTAGTTTTGCAGCTAATGAATATCAAGGGCCTGAGTATTGCTCACGTCAAAAGCCACCTACAGGTAACTTTGCTAATTAAACAGATTAAGCTCTTAAGTAGAAAAGGAAACATATCGAAAAGGACTCAACAACTTCATACCGCTGATTTCGTCTTGTCTTCTTCTTAGGTATTCATGATTACTTTCCTAGGTCCGAATTATGTTGAAAATCTAGGAATAGATTACACTACTAGTTTATAATTTTTTTTCTTAAAATTTTTATGTAATATTTTGATCTGGTGTATTATATTTAGAAACAAGGGTGAATTTTAAGAACTGGATATAGTTAGCTGGGGCAAGAAACTGTTCTGTTTCCGAAATTGAAAAATTGTCCTGACAAGTCCTGTGTAATGTGTGAAATATTATTAATATTAAAAATATTTTCTTCCTTTGGATTGTAGATGTACCGAAGCAAGAGGATTGACGATCAGGGTCAAGGTATGAAATAACTTATATTTTGTTTGAGATTATGAATTAGGTTTACCTATTGCTTTCTGCATATTGATGTTTGGTGCTGGTGTTTATTAACAATTCACAGTCATTAATAGTTCGGTGAATGGCATTGGGACAGATCATTTTCCCTTCAGTTTTTGGCATCAATCCCTGATTCGAAACATTGATCAAAGGCTTCATTCCAAATTCAGGTTCTGACTAGCTAGGTTTAAACTTTACATATTAGCTAAGAGACAGTTCTTTTGTTATTTATAAGCAAACATCTTTACTAAAGTTTCCCATTCCTCCGTCAAGATTCAGAAACTCCTGGAGTGATCATCATGGAAGCTGGATGATCAAGCCTACTTCAACCAACAATTACCTAATTGCTGGAAAAGGACCTGGTCTTTACAATTCGAGGGCAGCTGGGAGGATAGATAGAGAATTTGGTTCAAGCACAACAAATGGGGACCTCCACTTGCGTAACATTTCATCTTTTTCTGACCAGGCTAGAAAACGAATGCAGGAGTTTCAGGATATTTCTCAGACATGGCATGCTTGCGAACCAATGCGAAACCGAACAACACGGTTGTCAGTGATGAAAGAATCTTCCTTAGTGACGATACAATTTCCCCCCGGAATAAGGGAAATTTATGGATCCAGTGCCCTGGAAAATAAGTGGAGCTTGAATGAGAATCACCAAATAAGCAAAGCTAAAAGGAAGATTCTTGAAGAGAATGATCTTGATTTAAACCTTTCTCTTGGCACCAAACTAAGACCAGGGGAGGACAAAAAGCTGCAAGGGGAGGAAGAAGAAGATGTAGAAAGCAGTAATTTATGTCTTTCTTTGTCTACTTCTACATCAAAGCAAAACAGTTTATCCATTAATCTTAACATGCCATTATCAGAATATCCGTAATTGACAAGTACCCTGGATCTGACTATATGAATTTGAGAATTCAAGTGAGATCTTGTTGGTACTTGTATAAGAGGATGAAAAATAACGATCGACTTGTATTAACATATTCAGATAATGTTCAAAGACTTGTCTTTTCATTAATTGTGCTAAACAAGTTGTAGTTTATGAAGATTTCTCTGTATACAATTGTTTCATCACTTTCCGTAAGTAGTTGCTGATAACAAGGTAGCCTTGAAATTGCAAACATGCTGGTTTTTTCTTGAAAAAGAAGATGATTAATTGAAGACAAAGATGCCTAGGTTATCTATCCTAGGCATTCGCACATCAATACGTAATTATATTTTAATCAAGCACATTGAAGTTTGAAAGTATCATCACCAGGGCATGCTAATGGGAAACACTCAGTACAACAAAAAGGACCTTTGGTTACCAAAAAAGTTGTGGGTAAAGCTCCTAAAATCGTCGCTAATGATTTGTATTCATTGTTGAAAATGTCCCTAAATCTCAGTAACTAAAAACATTAAACGATTTTTTTTTTTGCTAATTGTCGCTAATAGTTTTTGCTTATACTCTATTTTTATAGTAAAAAACTAATAGTGGTGTTTTGAGAATTCTTGTCAATGATTTTTTATTACACTTAGTTTTATAGGTAAAAACTATTAGTTATATTTCTAGAAACATAGTCAAAAGTATTTAGCATTGGCTATGTTTCTAAAAGCATAGACAAATATTTTTAGCTATGTTTTGTAAAATGTAGTTAAATATTTTTGGCTACATTTTAACCAAATGTTATACAATTTTGGAATAAATTATTTGTTACATTTTTAATTGATAGATATCTTTTATTGTAAATTTATTATATAAAAAATTGTACAAAATAATTGATAATTTATAACATTGTATATAAAAAGTAAAATATCAATAAATTATACTAACAAATGAATATTTTTTGTATACAAGATTTTAATAACAATTTTAACAATTTTTATACAAAAAAATAAATAAAGAAATTGGTTTACAAATTATAAATGCTAAGATTACAAAAAATATTATAACATAATTGGAATGACTAGCTAGGTTTGTCCATGTTGATAAACCCGATACGAAAAGGTCATTGCTGAGTTGATGAGATGGATCCATCTACTGAAAAGAAAAGCAAATAACCACCAACCTATGTAAGGAACCAACAATTTACTGAAGTCATTATATGAATCCTACTGAATGACACAAAACATTATGAGACATTGTACATAATATCTGTAACTAGAATCTTAAATAATAGTCATCATAGCCAAGTATCAACTTTAACCCCATATACAATTCTGCAACAAAAAGCAGTTTGTTTAACACACAATAAGCAAATTACTAGATAATTTATTTGCATTTTAAAGTGACTATGAATCAATATAACACAAAGACCAGGAACAAAAATCATAGACTCAAGAGAAACAACAATTGTAGCAGAAGGATGCATTTCAGAACAATAAAACCCATAGACTCCCCTTTTTTTTTTTGCTAATCACCACATATGACACCACAATTCCTTAATTGACTAGATTTCCTTATGAAGTGAATCACAAGTTATTACAATGCTTATAATATGATGTATGAATACACGAGAAGGGGAGTTGAATTGTGTATTCCCCTTTTTGAAAAATTTCTTTCAAATACGTTTTGCTAAAAATCATGTTCTTTTCGTAGAAACTTAAGTAAATCCGAATTAATCAAAACTTTGAAAACTTGTTTTGAAAATCTGAGTGATAACAGAACTTTGAACTTAAAAGAGAGATAGAGTAGAGAGAAGTCGACACAACGATTTTATACTGGTTCACTCCAAACCGTGGGCTACGTCCAGTCCTCAGAAGTCTTTCTGAGATTTCACTATCTCTTCAACATTTACAAGTATTCTT
>JANIJH010000008.1:38139146-38152196 GCA_024520975.1 Erythroxylum areolatum | reverse complement strand
GCTCTGTTTGGTTGGATGTTAATTAATGGAACGGAACGGAACGGTTTACAATAGAATGGAATGTAATATAGTGAAAAATTATTTGAGAGGGATGGAAGGGTTCATAATGTAATTTAGTGAAATGTTGTTTGGAAGATAGATGGAATAGAATGTAATGTATAATAAATGAGTTTTATACCCCTTATATTAAGATGGTAGTTACAGGAGATTTATTATTTTATTATTAATTATATAAAAATATTAGTATTAATTATTTAGTATATTTTACTTTATTTTATGTGAATTATATTTAAAAATAATTTATTTGTATAAAAATATATACAAACAATTAAACAATAATATATATATTTTTTCTATTTTCATTAATAAAAATTTTATTTTATTATTAATTATATACAATTTGTTATTAATTATATAAAAATATTATTATAATTATTTAATATATTTTATTTTATTCTATGTGATTTATTTATATAGAAAATATACAAATAAGAATAATTTTTGATATATTTTTATTAATGAAAAATAAAAATATTATTTAATTTGTTTGTATATATTTCTATATAAATAAGTAAATAAATAATTATTTTTTAAATATAAAATTTTTATTTTATTATTAAATATATATAATTTATTATATATAATATAAAATATTATTATTAATTATTTAATAAATATTACTATATTCTATTTAATATATTAATATTATGATTTATTCAGAGTTAGTATTAAGAAGAATTATTGAGGGTATATTAGGTAGTATGTATTTATTAGTTTATGTTCCATCCTAAACCCTTCGAATCGGAGATTTCTTATTTTCACTATTTAGGATAGAATGGAACACAACATGAAACCCTCCACTTTCATTCCATTTCATTCCATTCCATTATGAAACCTTTAAACAAACAATGGAATTGTGGTACGTTCCATCCCCTTCCATTCCTAAGCCTTCCACCAAGTAGAGTCTAAAGGGCCAAACTATGGTAGGGTGCTTTTTTAAGTGTCTCTATAAGAAACTCCTAAGTATCGATTCAAGATCTTAATTATGTTATATCCCTATTGGAAGTAGAAAAGTATATAATTAAGATAAGAGCAATTGAGAAGGAGCTAAAGGAGTTGATTTGAGATATGATGGAAACTTCTTTACTTGGAACAACAAACAACAATTATTGTATTTTATTAGGAACAAAACTTGGTAGATCTATGGTTAATTAGCTTTGGATGTAAATATTCCCTAATTCTTTTTCTTACATTGGAGAATAAAAACTCGATGTAGTTTTTAGCATAAGGGATCCATTCAAGTTTTTCAATTGTCTTACCAGTAAAAAAGGATTTGAGGAAATGGTGAGATCATCTTTGAACACTGAAGTGATAGGCTTACTAGTTGATTATAAAGCTTAAGATTGTTAAAGAGGGATTAAAGGTGTTTACAAAAACTTTCAACTCAGGAACTGATTTGAATTTGTTACTTGCTAAAGATAATCATAGGAAAGCTCAAGAGGACTATTACAAGTTCCCTTCCATCTTGGGACTTTGAACCATTGAAGCTACCAAGATCAAAGAATACAGTTTATCCCTAATAATGCACAATTCCATCTCAAAATAAACGGCTATGATTTAGTGGCTTAAAGAGAGGGACTTAAACATCAAATTCTTCCATATCTCTATTCTTGCCCATAGGAATAGGAACAAAATTTCAATGCTTGAGGATGAACGTAGCGATTCTCATTTAGATAAGTAGATGCCCGAATCAATCATTTTGGACTATTTTAAGAGATTATTAAGGCTTAATGTTGTGTATGAAAATAGGAATTGGAGCTGGAACCAAAGACTAATTATCAAGGAAAAATCAATTTGTAGACAAAAAAAATCCTAACCATGCCAGTAACTAAGCTTGAGATTAAACGAACCTTATTCAAATTGAATCCTTCTAAAGCCCCTAGACTTGATAATTATAATGCTCAGATCTTCCAAGCTACTTTGGGTATCACAAGTAGCTTACTAGTGGATTCAATCCACAAGTAGCTTACTATCCTTATTTCCTACTGAAATATTTCATACAAAGTGATCTTTAAAATACTAGCTATTAGATTAAAAATTAGAGACGTTAATGGCCCGGGCTTGGCTGGGCCAAGAGCAGCTCAGGTTCAACTTGACCCTGGGCCATCATGGCCCGTTGCATGACCCATGCCTTATGAGCCACAGGTGGGTCGTAACAACCTGACCCACCATTCATTTTTTTAAAGAAAACGGGTAAAAATGACGTTTTTGACAAAATGACCAACCATGTCCATGGCCCAGTCAACCCGGGCCAAAATTAGGCTGGGCCAAGCTCTTTTTTCCATCCCTATTAAAAATTTCCCTTGGAGGATTAATCATCCATGTTCAAGCTGCATCCATAACAGGCAATATATTAGTGACAATACACTACTAGTTCAAAAGTTAATGAAAGACTATGATTATAAAACACCTATTAATATTTGTACACTTAAAATAGAGTATTTTTAAAGCATTTAACATGATTAACTGGGATTTTATAACTAGTTGTATATATTTTTTAATTTCCATACTGCTTCTGTGAGTTGGATCAAATAGTATATCTCTTTAACATCCTAGTTAATAAGATTCCCTTCAAGACTTTCAAGGAGACCAAAGGTATTAAACAAGGTGATCCTTTTTCCCCTGATCCTTTTGTCTTGTTCACTAAGGTTTTATATAGAGTAATTGAGATTGATAATAGCATATTTATGTTTCTCCATAAATATAAGGTATTAAGCATCAGTCATTTTGCTTTTACTAATGACCTTATGATATTTTGTGGAGCTAACACATATTCTCTTAATCTCCTCATGAGTAATCTTAAAGAGTTCTCCAATATGTCAAGGCTTAAAAAAAATCTTCATAAAATATACATCGGACTTCCAACATGTTGAGGAACTAAGTAGCATTACTAGTTTAAATCTACATTACCTACCTCTAATATTTGAGAGTGACCCTCATTACTAAAAGCCTAAATTCAAAGATTTTGTCCACTTACTAGAGAATTTCAAATCAAGAATTAGTGCTTCATAGATTAGATATTGTTATATAGCTGAGGGACTACAAATTACTTCTTCAATTATAAGAATCTATATAAACAATGGAGTACTCATATTTGTAGGCTAAGGAGGATATTTAGGGAGCTACAGAGATACATCAAGCATTTTTTATAGACTAGTAAATTTGATGACTTAAGAGGAGCCAAAGTGAAATGGGAGGAGTTTTATCTTCCTAAATAAGAAGGAGGCCTTGGTATAATCTCAATTTTAATTGTAAAAAAAATCTTGCTAGCTAAAGAATATGGAGATTACTTAATAATAAGGAAGCCATCTAGTTAAAATGGGTAAATGAGCGTTATTTAAGAGACATTAGTTTTTGGTAATTGAGTATCACTAGGGATCAATCATAGAGCCTTTTACAGATTTTGAGATTGAGGGAATAGATTTACCCCTTATCAAACATCATGTGGGGAATAGGAGTAAGATCTAGTTTTAAGTAGATAACTGGACTGATTCTAGTCCTTTAATCGTTAGATAAAAAATGATGCTACTAATAACTAGAATCCCTTTCAAAGCTTAAATGAGCATAAATATTGAAGGAGTAAATTGAAGGTGCAATTTCAGAGGTTCCAGTTGTAATAGCTCGTTTTCCATACTAAGGGTTAGAACCCTAGAATATTACACATAGCCATATCATTGAGAATTCATGAATTGCATTTCATTCACATGTATATCGGTAGCATATACATATGAATTATGAAATAGTACACATTGCAAAGATAATTTATGCACTCAATTGATTTGTTTCGGGGTATGAATGATTTAAAATGATCATGATGTGAATTGTGTATTGTTTATGCCTTGCATTTTGGTTTGATTGATTACAAGTAGTAAATTTGGATTAATTGGTACAATTGGAAATTTGATGAATTAAAATGTACATTGGGTTTAGGAAAAATGCCAAGTGGTAAGACAAATTGACGCATAGAAAATTAGGATGACTAAGCCTATATTTGAGTGACATTTGGAATAGATAAATGAGTGAAATTTAGCATAGCTAATTAATTTAGAAATGGCATTAATGATGGAGTGACAAATGCACTAATAACTAGGTGATAATTGGCAGCATATAGATAGGACAAGTGACTTACATGCCTAAGGACAAATGTTAATATAAGATGGTGATACCTATCATTTTATGTGTTAAGTTTCTGCAAGAGAATTTTCAGCTTAGTTCATTCTTCTCTTTTCCACTACCCTCACCACTGAAACCCTCCCAACTTTTGCACCTTTTGCCATTTCGTTCATACTCACTACAAGATCCATACAAGAAAACTTGCTTAAAGATAGCTATAGTCTGCTATCATCATTTTACCTTCGCTGGAAATATCCTAATTTCATCTTGCACTTGGATGATTTTGCATGCATAGAGAGCTTAATTAGCTTGATGTTTGACCTAGACAAGTAAGTAAAAGATTTTTCATTATGGCATGTTATAATAGAAAGTTTATGACGATGAAATTGGGATGAATTGTATAATTATGTTGATGATGAGGTTGTGTTGGAATGAGATAGTGAATTGGATAGTTTCTGTTTTGTTTTAATGCATGAAAGACAATAGTTATGAGCTGCCAAATGAATGATTTTGAGTTAGAATTTGAGATGAAATTGATGAGGAATTGACATATAATTAAGGTATACTTAAGGCATAATTTAGGAACTACTATGAAGGTGTTTGAATATGGAAAATCACAGGAAAATGGGCATTCCACGATCGTGGCACTCATCACATGACCATGGGTAGATGCATTAGCTTCTGTCATGATTGTGGGAAGGCAACAATTGTGGGTAAGGTTTTGACATGGTAAATTTCGTTTTGCGCAATTGTTGAACCACAAGAGGACAAGACACTTTATATTGGTGTATTTGAACTTAATTGAGGCTTGAAAATTAACCTAATTTTATGTTGTATTAAATGGTTAAGGGTTTGATAAATTTAGGTTGTTAATTGATGTTAAAACTTAAGAAATGGATTGTTTTGATATCAATGCATATGAATTTAGGAAGTAAGAGTTGTTAATGGTATAGAGATGTTCTTATGAATGCAAATGTGATTCAAAGGATATGAACAATGTGAACTAAGTATAAATGAATGAGAAATGGGAAATTATGAGAATATAAAGCATTAGAAAAAAAGATTGGTGAATGAATGAGTGAAGAATTTGGAGCAATCAAACTTACTTAAGACGTATCCTTATTGAAAACAAGTTATGTACAACTTATAATATTTGAATGATCAAGACTTGTGATTAAGGATATATACTTGGGAAAAGTCAATTGAGCATGCATTGAACATAACACATATAAATGTGTATAATTGAGTATCCATTGGTTTAAACAAGTTAGTAATGTGTAAATATATGTGTATTGCATGATATAGAAGCACAATTTGAGCATCCACATCCAGACATTGTCGGCTCGTCAAGGCAACAACTATCTAAAGCATGCTATGAAATAACCTAGATGTTTTCTGACTATGATTGAATTGTTTTTTATTATTGTCAGTTACTGATATGATTGTGATAATTTCAGACATGGATGATCCGAGGAGTTTGATATTCGGGAACGTATTGGAAGTGTTTCCAAATTGAATGTGCTATATGAAATGTTTTCTCAACTAAATGTTGAATGCTAGACTTAGATCTGATAAATATGATAAATGACTATGAATGTTAAATGAAATTTATGCATAAAATATTTTATGAAACTATGCATTTCATGGAATTGATATACATAATCAAATAAAGGAGTTGTGACTAGAGTGACCTGTTTGAAAAGAGCTTAAAGATCATAAATGTGTACAAAGAGCCATATACTAAGTGATTAATGAGTCTAGTATCCACTAAGGTGTATGGGACAATATCTAAAATGAGCTTGATATTTACAAAGGGATACAGGATAATTAAATAGGCACCCAGTCACAATAAAATAAAAATGAAAGTGGAGTCTCATATGCATTTAATATATATCTTTACTTTTATTATGAGAATAATTGCAAAGAATGATTAAATTGAGTTGATATAATGATATGAATGGCGAAAATGAATGATTGGATTATTCTGAAATGATTATATGAAATGTTTGTATTCATAATGGGCTTGTTGAAATATGATGTATATTGTGATCAGGTGATATATGGGATTTGATTATGAATGGTGTAAGATACTGTTTGAGCTGTGTTATTCACTTGTGATGTTTATGTTCTATTTTGAGTGAGCACATCGATAATGGTTCAATCATTGAGTTCGCAAAACTCATCAAAATTACAAATGTTTATTTTTTAGGTACTGAAGAGACCTAGCTTCTAAGACAATCTAGTAGCAGTCTAGTATTGTCAAATTTGGAAACAAGAAATGGCTCAAAGTTCTGGTCAGCTGATGTTTGAGGAGTTTAGTTAGAATGTTTTCAGTTAGCATCTCAATTCATGTAGAACTTTTGTATAACGCAGTAGACCCTTAGATGTTTTTGTAAAGTAACTATATGGATTACGGAATATAATGACAATGTAAGCTTATATTTGTAAATGAAGTGAGGAAATTTAGTCTTTTGAATACTTGTGAATTGTATGATGCCATAATAAGTGCATATGATTGCTCTAGCATGCCATTCTCATAAGGTATGTTCTTGAATGTCCTCTGGATGTTCTGGCATATACTCTATGATAATGGGGTGTTACACTAGTAGTTTAATAGCTTTGTTACCCTAATATAATCCTTTATAAAAGGAAGATAGAATCTATTAGATAAGAGATAACTTAAAAAATATGACCAATTCTTATTATTTACAAATATTCAAGACTTTCTCAACTAAATCTCATTTGTTTGATCTAATTTTTAGCAAGTTACTTATTTGTAAAGCATCTCTAACTTACTGGTTATTGATAAAATAGAGGCTTACAACTAAAGAAATATGGATTGGGAACGCATACCTTATATGTGTTGTAGACAATGCATGCCCTTAATTTTCTAGTCACTTATTATTCCAATGCAGTCATTTACAAATAATTAGGTCTAGAATCCAACATCAATTACAAATCTTCAACCTAGAAAAGAACTAGCTAGATATTATTAAATGGGCTATCGAACTAGCACACTTCCTTAAGCAAGACGAAGTAGCACACTTCCTTATGGAAATGGTGATTGGTCAAATTTAACTTTAAAGCAATAAACAAAAAAATCCAATCATTGGAGCAACTAGAATAAAAATTAAACTAAGAAAAATCCAATAGAATAGTAGTATCTGAATTGTGAATTCCTTTATAACTTCTCTTGAAAATAATTCTTCATACATCAATTTAACTTGAAGTTCATTGGGCTTTGAAAAGTCCTCAATTATTCTAATACCTTTCTCAATATTATTAACAACTAATTCTAGGTTAATTAATTGAAATCTCATTCTAATTAAAACTTCTAGAATTTAAATAATCAATTTATGAATTCCTCTTTCAAGTTTGACACTAATCTAAAATATTTATACTAATCTATCTCTAGGTTTGCATGCAACATTTTTCTCAATTATTCTATATCAATTCATACAATCTGTATCCTTAATTATTTCATTTAAAAGTTCTCTCAAATTAAAACTCCCTAAGAATGAATTAAATTTCCATAATAGATTTCACTCTAATTCATAAGGATCATGTGATCCTACATCTAAGATTTCATTTAACCCTTATTATTCAAGTTGAATCCTAATTATATTTAAGATTTATGCATTGATAATTCAATCCTATATATGAAATGCAAAGTTGAATCTTTTGCATTCACTAATTCAATTCAGTATAATATGCATATATAGAAGAGAATATCTTTTTAGAGAAAAAACGTTGTCCCTTCTTTTTAAACTTTTTTCCCGCCCTTGCTCCCTTTTAGTCAAAACTATTTTGATATTTTTGTTTTATACTCTTCTAATATGCTCTTAAGAATCACCTACTATTATGTCATAATTTATGGTAGTTGAGTTCCATACCTTCCCTCTTACCTTCAATACCAGTTTGTCTTCTTCCTTCTTAGCTTATCCTTGTCTAAATTTCCCTCCATTATTTCTTACTTCCTAAATTATTCAATTCTATTTTTAAAGACAACTTTAATTTTTTAAAAACTAATATTATACTTTTGTTTTACCATTTTCTGCTCCCCCTCACTCTTGACGTTTAATTCTAACCTACCTAATCTTCGTCTCATAGAATCTAACTTTACCCCAAGACCCTTAGGATCAAAAGCTTCTATCAAACTCAAATAGATTGAACCTTCTTATTCGCAAAATTACCGTAAACATGCTCCCCTTGTCTTTTTAACTAGTCATCCCTACTTATGTCCCTCCCTTTACCTAACCTAAAACTAAGTTAGAAGTAGGTAGTGAGGGATGCCCATTAAATTAAGCTTAGCTATTGTCCTACTCTCTCCTCTTGTGGTAATGCTAAAGACGCACTCCCCATGTTTATTCTAAAATAAGGTGCTAATAAACAGTCCTCACTTGTAGGTTTTTCCCTTGGGAAAGAAGTTAGCTTTCCATTTCATTTAAAGATGGGTGATGAGCCAACGGAAAAAGAAAAGGAATAAAGCATATGCTAAAGAGTGAGGATGGTTTACTTATATTTGTTTTCAACCATAAACCAAATGCACAATTATCCATTAAAGTTAGACCGTCGCACATTATTAATATGGCAGTGCTTCTTTAAATTTTTGCAACTTAGATTTAAACTTAAGCTTGTAAAATAGGAAAAAGTGCCTTATGTATAAATATTCACAAATTCCTCCATAATATTAGTCTATAAGGGGACTTAGCTATCTTATAAGCTATACTGGACAACATATACGCACTGATGAAATAACAACCTTACTTAAAAGGATTTCATATACAAGGGTGCATGTAGTTATAGGCCTAAAGAGGGAATTGCTTGATTTTATACTTCACCTTAAGCTTTGTTTAAATGATGTAATAGAGTATGAAGTTAACGTTACCTACTCATGGCATCCAACCAATACTAAGTTAGATAAGGTATAGAAGCCCATAGGAAAAACGTTTTACTAGGGGAGACTATAATGATATTGAGATTAGGAAAAGAGAGCATGTAAGATAGGCAATAGAGGGACATACATCAAATACATGACAAATAAGTCCAAGATGTTTCAACAAAAGTAGGTAATTGCAGTCTTATTAAAGAGAGGAAGGAAGATGAAGCACAACCTTTTAATTTACTAAGTACAACACCTACATCTCCAAAAACAATTAATTGTTTCTATTGATATCTATAAATCATAAACACATGTTAGGAAAATAAACTACCCTTAAAAAACCATGTTTAGGATTTATATAAGAGAAATAAAGCCTGTGATTATAGACCTTTCAGAGACATAGTTAAAAAAGGGAAAAAAATAGGAAGAATCCATTTTCAGACACCAATTGAGATTAATAATCAATCACCAAAATCATTATAATAGGATAATTATCTATAATTATGATCCATACCTAATAGGTATACAATTCTCAAATAGCTTTACATAACACATCCATACCTTTACCTTCAAATCTAAAATAAGTTCTTTCTAGCATTAGTGTATGACTCTAACTTAGCCCTTCTAAGGAAAGATCTATAACAATAATTTTAACAATTCTATACCTAAATCTAAAGCCCCTAGATAGTCATATGAGACTTTAACATCGTATTGTATCTCTTTAAGGTAGATGGAAATGTGAGCTTAAAGAACTATAGTGAAGAATTCAAAGAATCTATATAAAAAATGGAAGTTACTAGTAAAAGATGGGGGAAACTACTTCACATAAAATAAAAAGAAAGCAGATAAAAGGAACCTAATGGAAAAAATGGGTGGGGCATTGGTGAGTAAATAATGGCTCTCACAATTTCCAAGTAGTAAGGTTAACTTTGCAAAGTCCCTTTTTAGGTTATTTTCAATTATTGCCCAATATATTTTTCAAACATTCATATGGAAAACTCCCTTTCATTTCAACAACCAGATGACTAAATTTGAAGGCTTTAAGGAAGCCATTATTAGAGGATTATGAAATCTGATTCAAGGCTACAAGATTTTCATTCATATTAAGAAATTATAATATGTAAAATATAAATAAAAGAATCCTGATTGTTCTAATATTCCAAACACATAGATAGTCAGGTTTTGAGGCTATTATCAACTTTCACAATTAACAAAAAGAAGCGTTATATTCTAGTGTTTATTGAAGTAAGGGATATAGCTTTTTGGTTCGAAAGTATGGCACTATAGTTGTTTGGTCCTCTAAGTCTAATATCCAAAAAAGGAAAAAATACAAATACAAAAAACAATAGACAAGTAAAAGGTCATAAAGAGACAGTGGTGGTATCTGGTTTGGAAAGTATGGCACTACCTCTCTTTGTTCCTCTAGGTATTTAAATAATATCATATATGTAAGGCTTCTTATGGAGGAGTTAGTCTCCGTTTTCCTTGTTTCATCATCAAGAGAAACGATCTCCTCTGTAATTGGTGTGATAGTTTCCTCTGCCTCTTTAAGATCATTATCTTTGGCATCCTCTCTCTAGTTGGTCCCTCGGACTTATCAACCTCCCTAGGCTTATCAGGTTTAGCTCCATCATCTTCCTTCAAACTAGCTCATTGACATATACAGGTTGAAGTCAATTCTCCACTCCAAAATTTTATGCAATATACCGTATATGTTTATTAGCAAATCTATACTTGCCTCAATGCAAGTGTAATTGACTGAATGAGCTACTAGTACAGATAAAGGTGGTGTTAGTGGAATAAGAGCTCTCTCAGCTTTTATATTTTGATCCTTTTAAGTTGGCACCTCCTTATTTACTTACAATGGTATACTAAATGCAAATGATTACTATAAATTATCTATCTTTAATTTAACCATCTGCATCACCATAAGGATCTCCATGTTCACAAGCATAATAGTGCGAAACAATGAGAGATTTATGTCATCCATAGTTATAGTACATGCACCAATTGTAAAATCATTAAGCCTCTAGTAACAATCCTAAAGATGGCCCTATTGAGATATCCTTAAATCAATTATATAGAGATTATTTTGAAGTGCATCTTCTACCTCCAAAACATATAGTACGGTAGGAATTGATCCCTCTTGGTGAAAAATACAATGCTCTCCCTATTGTACATATTGAATGTATAAGGAACTTATGAAAAAATTAAATTTGTAGAAATCTGAATCTAGTAACCTTGGATTTATTAGGATGATATGGATCTACGGTCATTGTCAACTGCCAGTTTCTCCTTGCATCCATATTAGGGAAGTCTTAGTTATTGTAGATCCTACTCAGTGTCAATGTCCCTACATTCTTCATAATTTATAGCTCAACATGGACCACAAGTTTAGTTATAGCTTAAATTATGGTCCACACCTTCCAGTTTGAAATCAACCAAGGTAGGAGCAATTTATAGCTACTTTGATTAAGTTATAAAGTTGCAATAAAAGTACATAGCCAAGTATATAGACATGAACTTAACAATATTCTTTATTATTTCTAAATTTCAAACAACATGGCTATGTTTCACATAAAGACAATTTATTTTAAAGTTCCAAATAGTTACATAACCATAAAAATGCCCATGTTTAAGAAGTACACACTAGTGTACTTACCTATGTTCATGTTTTAAGGCCATATTTATGCATATGTTCAATCTAAATGTTGAGGATCATATGATTTTTAGGTAAAAAACTAAGTACATAACTATATACTTGCTCATGTACAATCTAGAAACCTAATTTTGAATTATAAAAGGCAACTTAAAAGGAAAACCATAAAAGGAAGCATAGAAGGCGAAACTGGATAATGTAGAATGATAGAGAGCATGAATAACAAGCAAGGATCAAAATTTTAAAGTGAATTTACTTCAATATAAAGTTAGATATTAAAAGTGATTTCATAATGTTTTGTTTGATTTTCTATTTTCCCTTTAGTTTTTGTGTTATTTCTTATATGATTAGGAGTTAAATCTATCATGGTACCTAGATAAGATGAACCCTAAGATGGACTGTATAATGATTTCAATTTAATTTAATTTATAATATAGTTTCATTGATATTTAATTATGTGTTCTTTACTATTCTATAATTAATTTTATCAATAAGTTGTATATTTTATTTTATGAATTGAACCGCTAGCCTATAGGTTAGCGCTACCACCAGAATTGTCACAGATACATGACGTCTTTCATGCGTCCATGATGAGGAGGTACAGATCCGATCCATCCCACATCATTCAAACCACTGAGGTTCTTTTGAGAGATGATCTAAGTTATGAGGAGATTCTAGTAGAGATCTTAGACACCAAGGAAAAGGTTCTTAGGAACAAGACTGTTCAACTGGTCAAAGTCCTGTGGAGAAATCACTCTGTTGAAGAGGCCACATGGGAGCCCATAGAGGTCATGAGGGAAAAGTATTCACACCTTTTCAACGAATTAGGTAAGAATTTCGAGGACGAAATTTTCTTAAGAGGGGGAGAAATGTAACATCCCATCCCTGATTGGAAAGGTAAATTGGTAAATTGGGATATGCTAGGTTGTTACATTACATATGTAATATGTTCATACTTTTGGCCTCTAATTTAGAGGAATGAGTCTTTTGGTACGTGCACATATAGGTACATGCATTTATGACATTCCCGGCATTTAATTGTGATTATGATGTGTTCTATGAATTCTAAGGTAATTGGGTTTGGATGGTTGAATTTAGAAATGTTTTAGAGTGACCGTCAATTGCTAGTGACTCTTAGAAATGTTATAGGAGTGATTTTCAGTTGGTAATGATTTTTAGAAATTTTTCTGGAATAATTGGGAGAAAGTGTCCAGACTGGAAATTTTTCGAATGGCGGATTGATTGATTGTATATTACTGAAATAGCTGTCCAATGACTATGGAAAATTTGGATATATGATTTTAGAAATTAATAGGTCGAGCCATTGAAATTTGGA
>JANIJH010000008.1:38099575-38109864 GCA_024520975.1 Erythroxylum areolatum | reverse complement strand
GCTTCTTGAATCTTGAAAGAAACGGTTATTCAGTTGAGTTCTGTAACTAACTCAAACTGATTCTTGATTCAGACGTGGTTTGCTTCCGTCTGTTTTTTATCTCCGTCTGTTTTTCGATCTCCGTCTGCTTTTCGATCTCCGTCTGCTTTTCTACTATCGTCTGCTTTTCATTCTTCGTCTGCTTTTTCAATCTCTGTCTCTTTTTCATTCTTCGTCTGCTTTTTCAATCTCCGTCTCTTTTTCATTCTTCGTCTGCTTTTCATTCGTTCGTCTGCTTTTTAGTCTCCATCTGCTTTTTAGTATCTTTCATTATTTGTACTTCATCAAAATCATTTATGTAAAGTCATTTTGACTTAACATTAATATCAAAAGAAATCACATTAACATTGATTCAAGAACAAATCCCTAAAGGAGTTTACAACATCATCATCAAAATCAAATCCATCAATATTAAATCCATCTCATACATTCAAAAGAAAAAAATAATAAAGATGAATTGATATGTCACTTGGAAGGGTTGGAATACGTCGGGTAGATAGTAGCACTGTAGCCTTTCTTCTTCCTCTCTCTTCTTCTCCTCTCTTCCTCTCTTCTCCCTTGGATCTTTCTCAAAGTTGCAAAAAATGGCGCTCTTCTTTAGGTCTTCTTTCTTTTCTTCATATATCTTTTCCATTTAGGGAAAACATTAAGGTTTCCTCGGCCTTAAAAGTCCAAAATATCTATTGAGAAGTCACATTTTAGAAGTCAATTGGTGTCTGTTATCGTGCATGCCATAATTATAACACTTAATTTTGCTTTATGTCATGATTGTGGAAGACCCACCAAGTTTCTTTCATGATCGTCGCCTTGGGCCTTGCTCCTATCTTCCTCTGATCTGCTAAGATCGTGGCAGAACTACCAAGTTTTTTTTAATGATCTTGGCACTGGGTCTCGCTCCAGGCTTCCTTTGAATTCTCTCTGTTCTTTGATATTAGATCTAAAACATTGACACACACATCGAGGCACCTCAAATATACAAAATTTAAGCTCAATAGCATACTCTAACCCATAAAAAACTCAAAAATACAAATTTGTAACTAAATAACACAATCCTAACCTAAACATGCACTAATAACTCAATTTAACAGCTAAGCACATACTAACTACGCACTAAAATATTATGCAACCAAAAACTGTCAACATCAAAAAACTTAAACTTTTGCTTGTCCGCAAGAAAAATCAAAATAAGAAAAACACAAAGCACACCTCAAACAAAACACAAATATGTAACAATGGTACAATTATGTTGAACTTCACGAAACAAATTTAACTATAAGCACGATCCTTTAAGTTGTTCTAACGTATTAATTTTTTAAATATGTGTTTAAGTACTTCAGACTAAATATACATACTAATTAGGACTTAATGTCACATTCATTCACTCCTATCACTTACACACACGCATTAATAATTTTTAATCAATCAAAATTGTAACTATCCTTATGTGGCTTTTCATAAGAAATCATGTTAGTCACAAGATTAGTAGGATTTATTAAATAACACACTATTTTTGTTAATTTTTTAAGAAGAACCTAGCCTTTTGACGTGAAGGCAAACATTTGTGATGAATGTCCCCTAGTTACTCAACTAAGCCATGTTTTTATAGCTTGGTTGGAATGTCAATTATAGCCTTTTTACACGAAGGCAAACATTTGTGATAAATGTCCCCTAATTACTCAACTATATCACATTCTCAACTGGATATTAGCTCTATTCATTACCTGATTTGTTTCAAAAAAGGACGGTGAAATGGTTATTTATTTAAGATTTACACAACATTATATTTTTTTTCTTTCCTACCTTATTTCTTAAGCTAATCATTCTCATGAAAAGATACTAATGATGTTAGTTATTAGATTAACCTAAAATTATAAATGAATGTGGTAAATTTGTAAAGTGAATGAACTAACATTGTATCCTAATTAACATTCATATTTAACCAAAGCAACATAGAACATTAATTTCTCAAGAAAGTAAAGTTAAAGACTATGTTTACAGCTAAATAGATTATGTTAAGTCCTAGCCATGGACACATTCACATGAAACACATCATACAATCCTAAACAAAACTAACATACAATATGCAAAATTTACATTCAAACAAAAACATATAATACACACAACCCTTCCCACAATTGGACAAAATATTGTCCTAAATGTGAGAAGAACAAAAAAACAATACATAAGGTAGGAATAAAATAACGAAACAAGTGAAATATGAGAATAATTGAAAAAGTAAAAATAAAAATAAAAAACAAGGGCTAGAGTGTAGAATCGTCATGGTGATTGAGGTGGTGTTGGTGTTGAAGGTGGTAGTTGAACACCTTAAGCCTTAAAATATCTATGAATGCATTGTACGTCTAGATTTTGACGTCTTTGTTCTCTAGCCATCTGCTTTAAAACCTTGGCATTTTCTAAAATGGCTTTATTGGTGTTTGACATGGCTTCCATAACCTTCTCCCATCCCTTTTGCTCTTCCTTTTTTTACTCCTCATTGGTTAAGTCCTCCTGTTGCAGTGGTGTTGAGTTTGAATTGGCCTACCCGCCTAGTTTTAACATGAAATTTTGTGCTAATATCTCGAAGTTCCATATTATGGGACTTTAAGCTTTCAACTCTCACCAAGTGACGAGTGTTGAGAAATTCAGGATGATGGACAGTTAGTCCATTGAAATTGAAACCATAGTATTCCATAATAGTTATGACTAAGTACCCCATGCCCAAATCATTGCTTCTTTTTCTTAAAGTAGTAGTAATTGCATTAAAAATGTAGGTAGAGGTGCAAACTTTGACATTATAATCCATGCACCACAAAATGAAAAGTCCCTTTGTTGAAAACTTTTTTGTTTCGCTTTTGTCAAATACAATTTGACATATGAACTTGTGTAATAACAAGTGTTCACGGCTTGGAATAATGTTATTGTAGACATTTTTACCATCAAAGCTCTCCATCCTAGTCAGTTCAGTCCAATAGCGGGTGACACAAAATTCATCATGAGGATCTACTATGGTTAAGATGGGAAATCCATCAATTTCACACAAAATGTCATAATCTAAGCCATATGGTTGACCTTGCAACTAAAACCATGGGTCCCTAGGTTTGATTGGCTCGTATTGAAGGGAGGTGAAGAATTCTAGAGTTAGTTCTTTATAAACAACCTAATTAAATCGCATAAAATTTTCCTAATCAATTCTTTCGCCTAAAGCTTCAACCTATTCTCTCAATCCAATTGCTTCTAACATATCAAAATATAAGTATTTAGGCACAATAATGTTCTTTAAACTAAGGGTGTGGTAACGGTTACTTTCCTCCTCTGAGTAGATTGGGAAAAGTATATTCTGTAATCCATTGCTTGGTTTCTTTACGCACTGCCTGATACTTAGACCTTGCCTTTAAGTTGAATACATTTGACAATTTGTTTAATGTGTGGCCCTATTGGATTAAGATTTGTGAGGAAATTTTGAGAGAGATAAAGGTTTAAGATGGTTATAGATAGAGAAGTGCATTCTTATGTTTAGAGAGATAACAAGAAAAAGAAATATGTAAGAAAAGTAAGGGGTGAGTGAAAATATATAAGTTAGGAAGGGGTTAAGAGGGTTAAAATAGGAAAAACTTCTAAAATTTGCACATCCTAGGACTGCCCTGCTGCAGGCCATGATCGTGTCCCTGTAAACTTCTGCATTTTTTTTTCCCGATATTGCTACTTTTTCCTCCTTTCACTCCTTAGGTCCCTCCATACCTTATAATTATATTACCACCTTATTGTTTTCCTTATCAAACCATTCTCATTCATATTGAAAAAGAGCAAAATAAGAATCCCCAAGTCGTACTCATGCTTGATCTCCTTCGAGTGTTCACTCAATCCAAAAACACACACAAACAAAATTAAAAACCTTCTCTAGTACAAAAGATGAACAACTGAGAATTGAAAATCATAGGTTGCCTCCCATGCAGCGTTGTGTTTATTGTCGCTATCTTGACATTCATTTTTGGCTCACAGTGGTTGAAATGGGTCATATGATGGTAGTGTCATTAGAACTTTCATAAATTGCACCTAAGCTACAGGACTATAATTCTTACTACCCTTTTTTTAGTTTTTTCTTCTTTTGATTCTTTTGCTAAATTGGAGATTGCTCTAATGAATTCTTACAAGGATAACCCTTCCCAACTTCCTTACAAGATTCATCACTCTTTATAGGCCCCATAAATATGAGAGAATTGCTTTTAATCTTGGACACTTTAAACGATACTTTGTTATCCCTCACTCTTACGGTTAATTGGCCCAATAAACATATATGATAGACCAGGTGGTGGCTAAAAATTGCCTCCCTAGGATAATAAATTTCATCACATCTTCTCCTATGTCTAAGATTATAAAATATATGGGGATCGTAAACTTGTCTACTCTAACCAAAACATCCTTGACCACACCTCTTAGATGGTGGCTTGATCTATTGGCTTTTTGAACAACCATTCGAGTGGGTGGGTGTTATGTCACCTAATTCTATCCTCTTATATAATGTATAAGGCATCATACTTATGCTAGCTATTAGATCCACAAATGCCTTATCTATTATATCACTACCAATAGTGAATGGGATGTAGAAATCTCTTGAATCATCTTGCTTTTGGGGTAATGTTATCATGAACTTCATTCAATTCTGCTTCCTTTGATTTCATCACTATGTGAATAGGCTATGAAATCGGAGGTTGATATCTTTTAATTTCAATCACCTTATTTATCCTATAAGGAACCTTCATTGGTCTTACGCCTTCCTTCTTCTCCATCGTCTTTAACTTGATTAGGCTTATCTTCAACAACTTAGGTGATTGCTATTATTCTTTCCTTTGGATTCGTCTCAGTGTTATTTGGAAGGGTTCCTATACTTAATGTTGACAATGCATCTACTAACTGGCTCATTTAGACTTCAAAATTGTGTTTAAATGAGGCATGATTATTTATCACTTGTTCAAATTTTCCTTCTAGCCTTTTGCGGGCATCTTCTATGCTCCCAATCTTTTGCAAGATCTTATCTAGCTCATATTCCTTTAATTTTGGTTTCTCTTGTAGGAAACCAGGTGGTCCTTGAAGTCAGAATTGACCTCTTGTATTGTTCGACCAAGAGATGTTTGGGTGATTCTTCCACCTAAGGTTATATGTGCTTGAGTAGGGGTTACTCCCCCCTCCTCGACCATATTGCACTCCCCTATAATTCACTTAATCTAGTTTGTGACCCTTCATCAAGGAACAATCAATGGTTTTATGGTTTATTTGCCCATATAGCTTTCATTTTTGTTGAATAACTTTTACAGGAGCTAAGGAAGAAGCCTTAATATTGTTTAGCTATCGAGTTAAGTTTTCAATCTTAGCTTGCATTTCTATAATTGGGTCAACAACTAAAGCTCCTTTTTTGCTCATGAAGCGTTGTGGGTTGTCTACTCCTATTTATTTTCCAAAGACAACTCTTACTAACCATTTCTTCTAATAAATCTTCTGCTTCATCCACTGTCTTCCTCATCATCAATCCTTTTGATGCTGCATCAATAGCACCTCGAGTAGGTTGGTTCACTCCATTATAAAATGTTTACGACAAGAACTCTTTTGGTTGGTTATAGTGAGGGCTTCTCCTTTACAAATCTTTATACCTTTCCTAAGCTTCATACAACGACTTCCCATCACTCTGCTGAAAGTTTGTGATTGCTTTGATGATTTTGGTAGTCTTTATGAGGGGGAAGTACTTGTCTAAGAATGCATGTACCAATTTCTCCCAATTGTGAAATTTATGAGACAGAGTGAATGATACCACACCTTTGCTATATCCCTTAGTGTGAAAAAAAGAGCCTCATCCTAATCGAAACTTCCGTATTCAAGGATATCAGAAGTTATCCCATATTTGTAAGAAATTTACTATGTGTGCGTTAGGATCCTCGTTGGTCAGTCGATAGAATTGCACATTTGTTTACAACATGTTGAGTTAGCTGCTTGAATAGGTGGTCTAGCAACATGCTATCTTTATTTCGAATGAAGCTGCTTGAACAGGTGGTCTAGCCACACCTTGATTGGTCATATTAAATCCTGGTCTCATCAAATCCACAAGGGTTCGTGAATGGTTCCCTTGGTTTCCTCCTTTTTGAAACTTTTGATGACATTCCCCAGCCATGGTTGCTTCGATATTCTCTTCTTCTTCACATCTAGCTCTTTGGATTGGTTGCTCTAACTAGGTGATGTCAAATTTTAAATTTTCTACTATCTGACTCGAACTACTAGAAACACTTATGTTCATGCAATTGCATGGACACAAGAGTGGCAAAAAATCCTTAGACTAAATAAATTAAACTAATCTACTAACTCCTTGACAATGGCGTCAAAAACTTATTGAGCAAGTTCTAATCTTATAAAACCCTCAATATAACTTAGGTGTATGGTTCATGAATGCAGTATATGATGTGTCAATCCCACGAGGAGTTGGTGAACTAATATACTTCTAAGTTATCTAAGGCTTAAAAGGATTATTAGAAAGAAAGTAAAAACTAAATAGAAAAGTAAATTCTTGAATATGGATTGATTGCAAATTAAATTGTAAAATTAACACTCAAGGAATCAGATTGAGCACCACCAATGAACAATCAAAAATCACACAAGGATTATTAATTGATTATGAGAAAAGAGATTTATCCTATCATCAAATGCTAACATGATTACTTTTGGGTTAATAAGATATCGGTCCTAGACTTTCGATGGGTAGATTATTCTCTCTCGAGTTATAACCATTAAACCCTAAATCATAACCCCTAATTGAATTATAGAATTTGCAATCTCTCTTAACAAAAAGCTCATACATCCAATTAGATCTTAAGCTCTTTCATAGACTATCGGGTCTTCACATAAGATCTCTTTTCATATAAATTATTGATTTGATTATTTGCATGAACTATTAGATTTTTAACTCTCATTACCCAATCTAATTTTTTTTTCTATCAGTTTACTCTTAAGATTTGTTATCGAAGCATGCAAATGCAATAAATAATCCCAATACCTAATGTATTAATATAAAAAATCACATTAACATTGATTCAAGAACAACTCCATAAAGGAGTTTAGAAAATCATCATCAAAGCTAAATCCATCACTATCAAATCCATCCCATACATTCAAAAGAAAGAATAATAAAGATGAATTGAAATGTCACTTGGAAGGGTTGAAATAGATCAGGAAGATAGCAACATTGCAGCCCTTCTCTCCTTCTCTCTTCTTCTTCTTCTCCCTTTGATCTTTCTCATTGTGGCTGAAAATGGAGCTCACCTTTAGGTCTTCTTTCTTTTCTTTATATATCTTTTCTATTTAGGGCAAACATTAGGGTTTACCTAGGCCCAAAAGTCTAAAATATCCATTGAAAAGTCACAGTTTAGAAGCTAGTCTATGTCTTTTGTTGCACAATTAATTTTGATCTCTGTCACGATCATGGCAAACCCACCAAGCTTCTCTCATGATCGTGGCCTTGGGTCTTATTCTGAGCTTTGTCCAAGTTTTCTCTATTCTTCAATATTTGATTTGAAACACTGAAAAATACATCATAGCACCTCAAATACACAAAATTTAAGGTCAATTGCATGCTCTAACCCATGAAACACTCAAAACATAAATATGTAACTAAATAACACATCCAAACCTACACATGCACTACTCATTCAATTTAACAACTAAAAACATACAAAACTACCAACTAACATATTATGCAACCTACAACTATCAATAATATTATAAAAGAGGCTTTAAAACATTACCATCAACACTTAGAGTCACTACCAAGCTCACTACTTCTCAACCAAATCTTAGGAATAAGGCTAATATCTAATAAAGAGGATATCATTCATTAGAATCAAAAAATTCAGGCATTTACAGTAATGCCTCTCACAGAAAACTACTAAAAGCTCAAGCTCCTAAGGTCCCTTAGTTCAAATTATAATGGTCCAAACAGACTCAGCCTTGGGCTACTTTCATTTTATGATTAATCTTTGAATATCAATATACAAAAAATCTATGAACCTTTATACTTCAATTATACTTTCTCAATCCCCTTAAAGGAAACTGAAAAAGGGTAAAGGAGTGTTAAGACAAAAGCTTAACTAATAGCTCAAGAGGCAAGGTGGTCTTTAAAATTTCCCTAAGCTATCTAGTTTATAGCATATGGGTGGAACACAAGTATAGGATATTTCAAAATCGGACCATATCAATGGAATGCTTACTAGAGGAACTTCTTGGAAAGATCAAGTTAACTTATTAAGATCATATCACCTATAGCTTACGGTTCAAAAGAAATAGGAGGTTACCTAATACTTGATAATGTTTTTAATTGAATCCTTGTATACTTTATCAATTTTAATGGAAGTTTGCTGGTCTTGCCACTAATTCCGAAGCAGTTTATTATTAATTTTCTTTTTGGAGTGTTAAGATAGCTAGCAAGTTTTTGTTATCTAGTATATGTGTAACTTTGTCAATTTTTCTGTTACGGGTGGAGTTAACAAAACTGTTTACTTTCACAAAGAGAAACAAAATTAAAGCTCTCTATGTTCTTCGAATTTTCGCTGGTATGAATTATGCATGATATGCAGAATATAATCAGTTAGCTATGAAGACTGAATAGCATTGAAAATGAAGGATGGCTAAGCTTCTGAGTCACTATTCCAGGTCCAGTTGGATAGATCATCAGATATAGGTTTGAAAGAAGAACAAACATGAAAGTAAAAGACAATAGAGAATAGGATTATTCCACGAACTGGAACAGCAAAAGACAAAATCAGAAATAAGTTGAAGACTGCTCGTCCCTTGTGAGAGAGCTCAATAAGTTCTTCGTCTCTTCATCTCCAAAGTGATTAGGGTTCTGACGATTCATCCGAGTTTGAGGTTCCTGAACAACTGTTTCATTGAAGATATTGAGTATAGAGTCACTAGCATATTGATTCATGTCTAAATTCTGAACATCATTGTTCTTGTCTGTTGGTTCTCTTTCGAACCCTTGCACCCGTTGTTTTAGAGACATAAAAAACTGCTTCATTATTTCCCTTTCCTTCTTCAGTTCCTCAAACTCAACTGCATGTTAAATAAAAACTTTATTATATTCGTCCTCTCATAGAAAAAGTTAAGAGAGGGAGAGAACCTTGTTTGAGTACGAGTTCGTTACAGGTGGCAAAAAGTTTCGGCTTTGCTGAAAGGATTTCAGCTCTTAATACCGAGTTCTGTTGACAAACATGATTGATCCTGGAAATGATGATTGAAACCTTGGCCTGTAAAAGTATTAATCAGCATAATAGTCAAGAAACACGTCGTGCTGATCATTTCAACATAGGGTTCTGCTTTACAGTGGGTGATAGAAACTAGAACCTACTGACTAGTGAAATGGAAATATACTCTTCCGGTGTCCTCCTGTATAAATTTAATTATATATACAAATCTAGTTTAACTTACTTGGAGGGATTTCAGTTCTGATTCAAGGCTAGTAATGTAATGTAATTGCTTGGTTCGATATCTCTGAGAGTATTCTCTGTTGGCCAAAATTCTGCAAACAGAAATAATCAAGATATGTTTCACGAAAGAAGCAGTATAAGGAAATTCTAGATGTTTAGTTATGTTTTAAAACTATGTTTAAACAATCTTTAAAACAATATTTTATACAATATTAGTTTCAAATCATCTGACAAAAGGTGCTTTTACTAAAATTATAATGTTATTATTTTGTTAATCATAAGTATGTTTTTGGTTACAACACCTTTTAATTACAATATAATTTCAACAAAAAATACCAACAAACTTAAATTGACTTAATTATTATAATCCTAATTATAGAGACAAACAAGAAATAACATATGATCTTTATTCTTCCTCACACAATTAAACTTTCTTCAACTTTAAAGAACTAGATATGGTTGAAAATATCTCTCATAATTATTTTAAATTATTTTTAAAATATATTTAAAATCAAAGTCTCAAAATTACTTGTTTTTTACTACAAACATTTATTTTTGTTCTCAACATTTACACTTTACTACTTTTATTCATATGTACTTTTATTTAGAACATTTTAATTATAATACTTCCAAATAAAACCTAAAATCACTTTGTTATAGCCATACTCAAATAAACAAGTAAATAAGAAGTGATATCTAATCTCAATTTTTTATAACACTAAGGCCTCTTTAATCTTAATATGGAGGTGCTTCCATTTTCAATAGAGGTTGATTTGGTTACCAGAT
>JANIJH010000008.1:37817877-37833898 GCA_024520975.1 Erythroxylum areolatum | reverse complement strand
GTGATTTTCGTAGGTGAGGGAGGAGGAAGAAGACAAGGTTTTGTCTTATTTATAGCTAGCTTCTTTTATAAGCCACTGTGTTCATTATTTACAAAAATGCCCCTCTTGGACCAGTTCTTTAAAATCCGCTCGTACAATTTCCTGTGACCACCAAAAAATGTCATACATCATTAATTTGATGTCACCAAAAATTATAGTTCATACCGATTTTTCTTTTTTTTTCGGTGTAATGGGTAAATCAGATACCGGGTTTTACATTTTAAGTTTGCATTTTATAGCTTAATATATTATTTTCATTCTTAAAAAGAAGTCAACAGTTATAGGCAAAGCATGCAACTAATGGGACAATGTATTATGTATGAAAAGGATAAATGGGATGAATGGTGAGATGAAGCACTTGTTATTATGACCTGCACAATCATAAAAATGTTTAAATTGTAAATGCAAAACATTAATTCCATCAAAAACATATATCAACATATTGGAAAAAGAAATACTAAACTTCATCAAAAACATACATCAACATATTGGAAAAAGAAATACTAAGTAAGAAGGTATGACTTCATTTTCCTAAGTAGATGGTGCCAATAAAAAATTATAGTATCTTTACCACACTTAAAGAAACAATGACTATAAAATGAAATTCCCATCCCACTATAATGAACAAACAAATAGTTATCGACGAGTACCAAATTTTAATTGAGCAAGGAAAATAACTTCATAGTAATAAAAGTCATTACAGGCCTTAATCTTGATCATATATCCAAAGGTCTCATTTAGAACATCTAAATTCTGAACAAGTGTTACACCAATATTAGTTTATTAGCCTAATTCCCTTTTAGTGAATCCATTGCTCATATATTATTGACCTTTTAAAGATAATTTTTCATAAAAAATGAAATTAAATAGATAAAGAAAAAGTATGAGCAAAATGAAAAGGTGTAGTTGGTTTAGATATGAAAATTAGTAACAAAACATGAAATTAAGTAAGTTTTCATGTCCCAAACCCAATTTCACCAACTGAAACCCTAATAAATCACTTAGTAAAACAACCTATATTTTCAAACCCACAATCAAGTTATGGTTAGAAACCTATTATCATTAAAAAAATAATACAAAGCATCAAAATTCTCATCAATTATCTCCTTCATAAAGTAAAAAGTAAATCATTTATAATTCAATACTAAAGCATATATTAACAATAATTATCCTATAAAGTATGTTAGAATAAAGGAATTATCTATCTATAACATCAAGACCATTTAAAGCAAACCACATAGCTTAATTCCCTTTTATATCTCCAAGCTCCTTCTTTATCATCTCCTCACTTGAAATTAAACAAAATACGTTAATATATTACCTAATAAGAAAAATTAAAATAAATAAATAAGACAAAATATCTCCATCTATATGTAAGGAACCACATCATTATTTTTAAATGGCAATACCAACTTCTTCAAACCATTTTTCAAGGAAAGAAGTCTTACTAACACATCATATCAAATTAACAAAAAATATACCATATAATGTTGTTGACTAACTAAATGATTGTTTGTATATACCTAAGGTAGGATTGGACTAAATCGTCCCTACCAATAAACCTGTACACACACGAATCTAGCTCCAAATAAAGCACTTAAAGTAGCTAAATGTTAAATTGCCTATTATAGTGCCAACGAATTCACTCTATCTAACTTATTTGTATACACCCTAATCTGGAAAAAAAAAATATGCTCCTAATAATGGTATGGTATACACCTTATTTTTACACCATCTAATAAGCTCTAGCAAATTGTAATCATTACCTCACCTCACACACATGCATAATCATCACCCTTTTAGGGCCTCAAACCATATAAACAACCAAATACATGCATTCAACACTTAACCTGCATATGAGCCATCCAACGATAACAACCTACACACAATATAACTTGAAATTAGTTATAAGTGCTACTGACATCCTAAATCATAAATAACATGCTATTTAATTCTATATAGCTGAAAATCATGAAAATTACACACTATTTATACACATTCAACCTTCAAAATTTGTCAATTTGACGAAAATGTAACTATTTCTCCAAAATTAGGGCATTCAACCAATTTACACAAAATAACAAAATAGTATATATAAATGATTGATTAAGACTTAAACAAACATAAAAATATGTAATCAATTAAGGAACTAACAAAAAAATACTAATTGGCATATACTATTAACATATGAAAGGTACTTAAAATCTCCTTCAAAAGAAAAGTATCTACCTAGACACTCCCCAAAAATATGTAAAAGTTAGGAAAATCCCTTCGTAATATTGTATCTCACTTTCTCAAAAGTGATCCCTTCTATCTCTTTATGCCTCTTATTTAGGTTTTTTTAAAGCATTTTATTTGAAAATTGTTGATTTTTTAATGGTTTAAGTATTTATAAAATATGAATGTTTTAAAGGTTCAACTAGCCTATTATTTTATTCGATTAGCCAAACAACACTTTACTAGAATTCACACCACCATTGGTTAGCTAATGGTAGATATCATGACATCCAATATCATTTGAAGATGTCTTATTAAAAGTTATACAAAACTCTCTTGGGATTTTATATCCTCTTGAATCACATAAATCCAACATTCCTTTCAAATGTTATAATAAAAATATTAAATAATGTTCAATGGTGACAACAAAATAAACCCTTATATTTCTTTAAATAAATTCTATTGAGTCGATATTAACTCCTAATATATTCTTATGAAATTTTGATATTCCTTTTAATTTTTTATAACTTTTTGAATCACCTTAGTCGAATATTTGTGTCAAAAATTATGTTTAAAACACTAAATAGTAATTGAAATGCCCCGTTCTCCAATTCGTCATTTTCATATTTCCTTCTTTTAAAAATACTAAATAGTATTCAATTTCAACAATATTTTGGACTAATACGCCTTATTATAGTCTTATATTTGGGTTCGACTTAATCACTTTTTAATCTTAATAATTAAAGAAACTCAATAATTTAATTAAATCTCCCACGTTAGGGAACTTCTCAGCCTACACACCGTGAGGAGGTAATTTTCTTTTCTATTTATTTTTTTTTATTACAGGTCAATCGGTCACTGCTTTCGAGGGTTCTTCGGACTGTTCTTGCTTGCTCTGCCTTACCTTGGGGTGCAGCTCCTGTCATCATTTGTGGCAGACTTAATCTTGGGCCACTTCAGAGCTAGGTTTTTGCAGTTTCTTTATGTTAGTCTCTCCTAGGAATGTTTCCTACTAGTTGGTTTGATTTGGCTACTTTTTTCATTGGACCTTGTAACTAGTACTTTCTTTGCCTATGTTGCTTGGATTTCTTGTGGTTGTTGTTGCTTAGGTTTCGGGCTACTTCTTCCTTTGAGGCGGTGTCCCTTTGTTTATTTTGGTCTGTCTTCCGGTTTTGCTGGTCGAGCCTTTTGAGGCTGTGTCTGTGCACTTTCTTGTATATATTTTGATTATTTATTAGATTTTTCTGAATTACCAAAAAAAATAAGAAAATTTTGGGTTCTTTCCCCTTTAAAAATAAGTTTTATCCTAATAACACGATGCAATGAAATCAAATTTTCAATAGAATCAGAAAAATTCCAAATTAATTTCTGAAAACTCACATGGTGAAAAGACCAAGATTAATTTCACTTCCTGCACCGACATAAAAAGGGAAAGAAAAATTAACTAAATTTTCAGTAAGATTTTGAGAAGAATAAAAAACCCAGAAAAATATCTTACACTATTCAAAGGCAAAAAATCAGAAGAGAAAAAGAAGTGAGAGAGAGAAGAGAGGACTTAGGGTGAAAAAAAAATAGTTATAAAAGAGAGAAGAGTGGTATAGATTCTAGAGAATATGTTTATTGAAAATAAAATGATAAGAGAGAAAAAGAAATAGGATGTGTTGTTGTTTTATGACAAAAAAACTATTACAAAAACATAGAAAAACATCTTATTTATGTTTTTGTAAAACTATTATGGTCTTTTTATTTTTTTTAAATAAATGGAAACAATACCCAGATAAACATATTTCAATGGATTGTTTCTTTTTTTTATAAAAATCACAATAAGAAATGGAAGGGAAAAAAAGCCTTTGGCCTTTTTGGAACTAGTCCTTACACATTGGTTTCCTAGAAAATTTAGCTCTAGATAAAAACTCTAATAAGCTAACCTCATGTTTAGAACCTTGAATTGGATCAACTTCTACATTATCTTTGCCACTACATATGTTTAAATCTGCTATGAAAACTTTCGCAATAATACATTTTTTTCTCACATAATTTCTTATGTGTTTATACTCGTATTTTAGGTTATTAAATTACTTTTATTCTCTCATTTTTGGCTTTTCTTGATGATATTCTGACCACTCTTTCTTTTTACTACTCACCTTTCCCTTACAAACCTTTTAAGAAGAACTCTACCAATGGTTCTACCAAAAACCAACAAGTAAAAATGGTTAATTTGTTTTAGATGAAAAAGAAGGATTAAGAAGAAGGAAACAACAATAAAATGAAAATAAGAATAGGATATCAAAATCAAAAAGAAAGAAATAAGAAAGAAAATTTTAAGAAGGTAATAATGGCGAAACAAAACTAGAATCTCTTTAAACTATGAAAAGGGTTCTAACACTATAACATACTAGAAAACTTTATAAATAGGTTGTATAATCTCTTATCATTAGATTTTGATGCACACTTTTGATTTTCAATTTTCAATTTTTTGTCTTTTATCTTTTTTTCATCTCTCATTTTTTAATTTTATGTATACATGATGCAAACTAACTCAAAAATATAATAGAAAATTAAATGGGACATCTTTGATTAAAGAAGAATGCATAAAGTAGATGTTGAATTAAGGAGAAATGAAGAAATAAAGAATTGGATGTGATGGACAATGAACAAAAAAATCACAAATAAGAAGAAAGAAGAAAACAAAGTCTTGAAATATAGATAGCACTTTACCTTAAGAAAAAAAAATCTTTGTACCAAATAGGGTAAACTTTAGGTTCGAAACCACCTAAAACCCAAATAACAAGGAATTAGAATCCTAAAATCATCTTTAATCAAGTAAGAAAACTTGACCTTAGAAAACTTGACCTTAACCAAACCTGTTGATTATAGCCAAAGATATAAGAATTTTCATTATCATAAGTTGCTTTGATAGATAATATTAAATTCTTGTTAAAAAGCAAAGTGGAAATTTTAACAAATTTGAAAAAACTTTCAATTTAACTTGTATTTTGATTCTTTCTAAATTAAACAAGTAGCTTCCTTTTATAGGAATAAAATATCTGAACTAGAGTCCTTAATAGAAAAGAATATCCATATCATAATCTAAAAAGGAAATAATCAAATAACTTTGAAAAATTAATCCTTATCTAAATATAAATTTTAAGTTTAATATAAACAAAAACACATGTCCAGGACTGAAGTTGGCACTATTTTTGTTTTGAAACTTTTTGGGTACTTACCAAAGACAAGTCTGATACCAGTTACAAGTCCACTCTAGTGCATGTTTTATTTTGTTTCTTAAACCTCCTGGTTTTAAGACAAAATCGAAATTGTTCACTAATATAACACTAGCATCGATTACAATATGCTTCCTCATTTTCCAATCTTCTCTAAACCTTAAACACATTCTAATTCATTATGTAGAAAAGTAATCAATCTTAGAAATGCTTTGATTCATCTTAAACAACTTCCTTTTATTGCATCTCCATGATTAATCTTTGCAAAATTACTTTCATTGTTTTTTTGTCTTTTCCCTAGGCATTAGCCCTCTAATTCCTTATAAAGGATTATAAGAATTGTTAGACGTAGATACTTATACTAGCATAAGCTTATCTCCATTACGACTTACCCATCAAATCTCTAAGAAACACATCAAGAAAAATTCTTCACCACAGGAATACTAAATAACTCAACTCTTCACTTACATCAATTAAGGCACTAAAAACCCAATGTTCTCATATGCTACTCCATGGCCATCATATGTAGTCTCCATAATAAAATAAACTTTTTTACTCCTAAGATGTTAAATTTACATTCTTTCAATTAATAGTTTAAAGAGGTATAATGTCCCCCATGGAATTTATAAGAAAATTTCTACGTAAACTTCCAATAAAATAAAATAATTCTCTAAAAAATCATAGATCAATCAAATAAGTCTACTTTCGCTTATCTCATAATTTTTTAGGATTTTGCTCCTAATTCCAAACCTGTAACAACTTCCCACCTAATAGTAGAATCAAATTTTTTAGGCTCATAATCAATTTAAAGTTAAACACTTATGATTACAACTCAACAAAATAGTACAAAGTGAAAAAATTCTCATAATTCGTATCCTTCTTAATGCATATAGACCAAAAAAATTACAGATGTGTCTAGTTTATCTTGATATGTCCCAAATGACCTAATCTATATTCCCTTTAAAATTGGACTCAAACCATTTTATCTCTTATAGGCAAATTTGTTCTCAATACCTATAATCATTATATTTTATAAATAAGATGAATTAGCTATGTTAACAGTCGCTCATTAGTCTACATATTCTCCTATTTGTCGTTATGCCCTGTCATCAACTCATTTAACATAAAATCTCATAAAGATTTTATAGAAAATTCAAAATTAGAAAATTTATTTGATAATTTTAAAGTTCAGTGAGTTCTTTTAAAAGGAGTTAAACTACAAAGAAGTCTCGTATCTTTAACCTTAAAAATAATTGTCCAATATCTACTAAAATAAAGGAATCATCCATCTATAACAATATGATCCATATAAAGTTTATCCCCAAACTCCTTCTCTATTGGTTTCTCACTTGAAATTACATAAAGTTGGGTAATATATTATCAAATAAGAAATATTAGAATAAATAAATAAAAAAAAATATCCCCATCTATATACAAGGAACTCAATCACTGTACCTAAATGAAAATATTAACTTTTTGAACTACCTGCTAAGGAAAGAAGTCTTAACAATTCATCATATCAAAGTAATCATAACTAATGCAAAATATAATGGTGTTAGCTAACCAAATAATTCCTTATACATGCTTAATATAAATGTCAGCTAATTCCCCTAGGCCAATGGACTTATACAAACTAGGTCTATCTTTATATAATACCCCGAGTAATAAAATGCTACATGCCCTATTATGGTACTAACTAATTTCCCACAATGGACTAATACACACTCGAACTTGACCTAACAATGCACCTCGAGCAATGAAATTGTACACACCACATTCTGGAGTTAACTAGTAGGTCCTAACTAACTAACTATACTATTTATCACATCTTATATGCACAATCATTATCCTCTTAAAGCCTCAAATTACATAAACAAAAAAAATATAATCATTCAACACACTCATTATGCATATAAGGCACCCAATTATATGAATGCCTCCACAATACAATTTTCAATTATTCATGGGTGTCTACTGATGCCTTAAATCATAAGACACACATTTATTTAATTTTATATGTCTATTAATCATGCAAGTCACACACAATTCACATAAATCTACGCTTAAATTTAGAAATCCCTAACTAAAATTTATTACAAATTTTCATATGAAAAGTACCTTAAATCTCTTTTTGCGGTTAAATGTTTGCCTAAGTGCTCCCTAAAATGCATAAAACTTAGAAAATCCTATAGAAATGTTGTATCTCCCTTAAAAGTGATCCTTCTCATTGCTTTATGTCTCTCCTTTGAATTTTTTAAAGCTTTATATTTGAAAATAACCCATTTTTAATGGTTTAGATGTTTTTTAAAATTCTAATTTTCAAAAGTTTTCGCTAGCCTATCATTTTTTTAGCCAATCAAACACTAGTTTACAAAAACAAATCATGCCATTATTAGCTAGCTCGATGGTAGATCTTTTGTTAGATAATATTAACTTTAAGTGTCATATAAAAAGTTGTAGGAAATTTTATTAGATTTTTATATTTTTTAAATCACTTTAATTTTATATGCATGTCAAAAGATATCATTGAAATATCAAAAAAAATTTGGTGGTGAAAACAAATTAAACTCATATGCTTCTTTCATTACAGTCTTGTATTTGAATTTGACATCATCTCTTAATGTATTATTATGAAATGTAAATATTTCTCTCAACATTTTATAACTTCTTGAATTACCTCAACTTGATGTTTCTGAGTTGTATTTAAAACACCAACTATTATTCAATTTTGACAAAATATTATGTCTTTTTTTATTATACTCTCCTATCTATGTTCAATTTAATCGCATCTTATATTATCATAACAATTATATAAACTTAATAATTCAATCAAGACTCTAAAACAAAATATTTTAATCATAACTTCAAAATTAAAATAAATGGTATTAAAAATAAAGAAAAACACAAATGTTAACAGAAATTCAAAGTCTTACATAAGCAAAATAGAAAAAAGTGGACCAAAGATTATGGCTATTCAATATAATTTAAAAGTTAGTATTAGCTAATTTCTTTAACAAAGGTGAGATAATTAACAGACTAAACTAATGATAAAGTGTTCACGCATTTAAAGTAGAAAGTGATACAAAGGTCACCTTTGGGACTCGAACTTTCACCAAAACTGATCACCAACACCCTTTGTACAGCAGTCTCACTTAGGTCCGTTTAAGCAAGACTCAGCCTTTAATAACATTCGAAGTGTTTACCTCGCACATTCGAAGAAACTATGCTATGAAAGCAATAAGAAACAAAGGCAACAATGAAACTCAGAGATATGGTAAAAACCAACTTTACATACTTTCCCTAAAAGAATACAAAGAATGCTCTCTTTGATTGAATAAGAAGAGCAAAGCTCAAATGAGCTATATATAAGCATCTTAACTTGGCTTCCAAGTTACATTTAGAATCCCACTAAAACTGAACTACCTAAGATCGTGCTAAGATCACATTTATCCGTATCAAATTACATCATATGAACTAATTAGACGACACCTCTATCTAAATAGGACTTTAAATAATAACATAAGATATGATAATAAAGTTTACATTCAACTAAAAAATTAGCATCCTTATCCTCGAAGATCTCCACTATCTTCAGATGTTTAGTTTCACTGCAACTCTAACTCCTAGTCATCTCCACATCATCTAAGATCTCCTCACGATCTCTATCTGCTAATGATGTAGTGTGATCTCGCCAAAGCCCATATAGCACACTGGCCTGATCCAGTACTTCCCACAATAAGTTCGTTAGTCGTGGTCTATTCATTCACGCTGGGCTAAGTCCTTAGTCTGTCAAGTCCTTAGCCTAGGTAGAGTCAATCTCCACATGGTCCGAGACTCTACCAAAATTCGCTCCAAGTCTGATCCCACTCACCCATGTTTGCCTTAGTATTTTCGTATGTCTCCCATATGCATGAATCTAGCTAACCTTCTTCCTAAGGCCCGCCATAAAGGTTGCTAAGAAGTGCTTCAAAACCTAAGGGTCTAATAGGAAGTTTCTTTTTTTATAAAAGAAGCTTCAAATAAATGTAGCTTCTAAAAAGGTGGTTAAATGGTGTAACAAGCTTCTTTAAGGGCATTCTTACTCAAAAGTCACTCTCATCTATCAAACTCAATTTCTCATAAACTCAATCCGCTAAAAGATCAATATTATCAATGCAAATTAGATCTCTTAGACTATTTGTTCTATTAAGAGTCCCAATAAACAAAAATTAAATTACCAAAAAATATAAGAAATTATATCTAACTTAATAATGATAATAACATACCTTTCCCAAATCTTTAAATTTTATCAAACAAAGACCAAGTCATTTAATTTTTTGTGCTCCAATCTATTCCTTTTTTTGGAATAGATGAAGTCAAACATGCTCTAATTCCTTTCACAGTCTATAGCACTCATACATTGAATTGGAATTCGAATTGCAAATCTTTGCAATTTTAGAACACCACTTTGAAATTGATTCCACCAAGAAACTAGAAGTCGTAAGATAACAAAAGTATTGTTATAAATAAAATAAAGTGATGATTAATTTTCAACAAGTAACAAAAATGAAAAAATATATACATGCATTAAGTTTTTCTCTTTGACAACAATTGTCATCCATTTGTGAG
Source organism: Erythroxylum areolatum (assembly GCA_024520975.1). Classification (NCBI taxonomy): domain Eukaryota; kingdom Viridiplantae; phylum Streptophyta; class Magnoliopsida; order Malpighiales; family Erythroxylaceae; genus Erythroxylum; species Erythroxylum areolatum. Next base: position 37,823,810 of record JANIJH010000008.1, on the reverse strand, counting down.
CTTCCTTATGATAGCAATTAGCATTCCAAAATCACCAAAAATTTCCTTATAAATCTCCATTTGTGAGCTTAAGTATCTTACATCATCTCATGGGTAACAACTATTGTAATAGTTAATAGCATTCTCCTATTAACTTCAGTTATCTTTGAAAAACTTCATCTGAAACAGATACTAGGATTCAAAAATTCCTTAGTTGCAAACAAAAGTCAGTAAAGTTGCCTTTCCTATCTCTCATTGATGACTGCAAAATAAGGTGTGTATAAAGAAGGCCTATTTTTCATATTTGCTTTGATTGCTTCCTTCTCCCTTTTTATGACATCATAAAAATAACTCATTGATACCTTTTCATTACTATCAGCTAAAAGAAGTACCTCACCAAAGGCTTACAAACTCATATGAAAAATTAAGATTGAGACCATAATTTAGTATCTTCAAGTATAATTATAGAAACCTCCAATCTAACATTAAACCTAGTATGCTGAGATGCAACCCACTTATCACTTGTAAATATTTTTTTTCAACTCTATCTTTATCATAATAAACAATAAAATGATAAGAAATTTGTTGTAAATATTGTAACAATAGGACGACATAAATTCCTACTATTAATGAAATCCTTTCTCTTTAAATTCAAGACCCATGGACAATTGTAGATTAACTTGGTCACTTTTTTTGCTTTCTACATAATCTCATTAATAAAAGTAAATTACCTAACATCCCTTATATTTTTCAACATCAAGTCAATGCAATGTATAACATAAGGAGTTTAATAAAAAGAATAATACTTGCTTTGTAATCTTCTTTTAGCAGCTTTATAAGCAAAAGTACTTTTAAGAATAAACTAAACAATATTTTCTGGCTCAACTTCATTCACAACTTCATCGAATATTTCAAATATAGTATCAGCATTCCTAATAAGGTTAGATGCATCGATAGACTTTAAAAACAATGAGTCCTTTATAGAATAAACCGAAAATTTTATAATTGGCTCGTGTCTTCTATTTGTACAACCATCACAAATGATGGAACACCTAAAAGTAGTCCTAATCATTCTTTTTTCATCGAAATAACTTTTGATTTCATAAAAAAAATTACTCAAAAGTTTACCTTTGTAGTCATCAATTGAAGGAGCTTTATATCTTAGACCGTAAAAGGCAATAGCACTTACCATAGGCTAATAGTAATAAGAATGGGAAGCATTAAATGTTATACCTGAATCATACCACAATCTAGCCATTGCCATATCAACATTATGAGTAGCTTCTCTTAATTGTAAGGTATATGAATTGAAGTTTGAGCTCGAAGAGTTGATTGTAGTGCAAAAAAATTAGACATCTCTCTTCTTTTTTTCCTAACATCAGGTGCAATATTTACTTCTTGTTGGGTGGGAATACTACTACCTTCAACATTCCCATTGTCATCCTGAACACCAACAAATGAACTTCCACTACCAATTTCGCAATTCAATCTTTTCCTTTTATCTTTCTCGTGTTGATACTCTTCACCCAAAGTCTTTATTTGTCATTTCACATCCTAGCTAACTTTTTTATAAGGCTCCTTATGGCCTTTAACCTCAGTTAAATACTTCTTTAATCTTGTGATTCTCCAAGCTTTCAAATTCTTGTTATAAAACAAGCAAATGGTATGGTTCTTCATTTTGAGAACCAATCTAACATGAGTTCAAGCTAGGTCATTGTATCTTCATGAAATGGTTGAATTATCAGAAGCACCTAAACTTCCTTAATCTATATAAATAAATAAAGACATATATCAAAATTAACTTAACAACTTCATATCAAAATAAGGAACATTTAGTTTGATTATTAACTAATATCATAAAATATATATTGTTTAACTCAAAAGTCCAAACTAACACAAAAGCACATACATCTTATACACAATTACACAAAACACATATACATCTTATATTATAACTCATTTTGTATTATTACATCATACACAATTCACTAATAAGTTAAAAACCAAGTATTTAACATACACATATACATCTTATATAATATAGCTTATTTTATATAATTACATCATATACAATTCAATTTCATCCAACACAATTCACTAACAAGTTAAAAACCAAAAATTCAAGTATTCAATATACGCAATTACATAATACATATATACATCTTATATAATATAACTCATTTTGTATGTTTACACCATTCAACCATAAATTAAAGACATGCACTGATAACTATAACATATTCAACCTCAACCATATCTCACGACTATATGTTTACAACTTACTTTATGTAAACTCGTAATTCAACTATAAACTAATATATTTTGTTTACTTATACAATTCAATTTGTAATGCTTATAATCATTTTGTTTTCGTAACTAATTTTAATCAAAATTGTTACTAAAATCCACATTTTGAACTTTAATTTAACAAGCTTTCTTTCAACAATTTTAATCAACATTGTTTGTTTCTTATTCAAGTTAACTCCAAAATGAAGAGTTAGTATATACTACACAGATCAATTTCATCCACAATGAAGAAGGTAAAGTTCCTTTTAGAGCTAAAGGTTCTCTGAAATTCCTTATTTGAATTTGCATTGTATTTCTGAAATAAAAAGGATAAACCAATTTTATTAATAGGGATAAATCCACAACGGTAAGCCCGTTTGTGAGTCACTCGTTGCCCTTAAATATATTGATGAAGTGTGGAACTACAAATCCCCTTTGTTGCCCTCCGATCCTTTCGGAGAGCTCGAGCTCGGTTTTGGGTAGATTTTGTTGACAAGAAGCTTAGAGTCTAACCTGATACAGATTGTTAGATCAGTTGGGTTTTCTTGTTTGTTCTTAGTTGGGTGAGTACCTTATATTTGTTTCTTTTTACATAAAAATTCAATTATTTTAGCTCTATCGGTTTGATGAGAAGGTTATAGCTGTATATCCGATGCTTTTTCTTCGATCGTCATCTGGTCTTATGAATTTGTTTAGATTTAAGTTGTGAAGAAAATAATCTCAAACATGAATGTTTTCTTGTATTTCAATTTTTTAAAGTGTATATTTTATCTTTTACATCTATGGTTTTCAGCTTTCTTCCCGTTTTATCGTCATTATCAACATAAAAGTTTTTATCTTTTTGCTAGTTTCTGTGTGGGATTTCAATAGCAACTTCATTTATCAAAGCCTTTTTGGTGGTAAAATGCCATTATATACTTGACGTTTTGAAGTAGATGTTGTTTACTTGTTTTGCTTCTGAAGTTGTTTACACTTGTTGACAACTTCCAAGGGTCCATTTCTTTATTGTCATTATTTCTATTTGGGTTTGTTTCGGTTCTTGGATAGAGTATTATGGGTTTATTCATTTCATGTTTGACCCAATCTCTAGATCATCATCATCGTCACACCTAGTCCGAAGTCCCGCAGTGAAGCGAGGTCTAGAGAGGTCCGATAGTACGCAGCCTTACCCCTACATAGTAGAGAGGTTGTTTCCGGTAGACCCACATGCAAATGTGACAATAAAAGAATGATGGAGGTTAAAGAGTAAAAAAAATGATAAATAAATAAAAAAATTTAGAATAATTTTTAAGAAAAAAAGAAAGAAAAAAATAGCTTAAAAATATTACATATCTTCATTAGGAGATGCATATCTAGATATTTTTAATAAAACAAAGTCTAGATTTTGCTTCAATTTCCGATTTGGAATTCATGATAGCCGGTTAGATTTGGGAGTGAAATGATCCTGGTGTTGGCGTGACCTCATTTTCTCTCTTATCATTTTGATTCTCTGATCTGTTTTTGAGAACATCCAATTCCATTCTCCACCGTCGCCATTGGTTTTTGCGTCCACAATTTTGTTGGATTCTTGAAGTTTAGGGTTAACAAGGTTAATTTCTTCTGGCAACTTTTTTTTTCTTCTTGCTTTATATTTTGTGTATGCTTTCATCTTTTTCTTTCCATTAGTCACTTTCCTCATTTACAATCAAAGACCTCTCACATATCCCTTTTGCGATCTTTTACAACAAAAGCAAGGAAGAGTTAAAATGTTAGGGTTCAGTTTAACCTTTTTGTCTTCTAATATGTTTAAATAAAGTATTGTAGATTCTGTTCATTTGGGAGTTGGTTCTTTAGCATAATTTGTGGATAAAATAAGGCAAAAGCTGAATGAGACTTTGCCCTACTTTCATCTAGCAAAGATTGATGGTTGATATGAGATATGGTCACCTTTTTCTGCTGATCATAGATGACCACTTTTCTTTTGAGCATTACTCAATAAAAATTGTTGTTAGTTTCTTGTTAGATTTTACAGTTCCTTGCCAAGTTTATCTGCCACTAGAAATTGAGGCAAGGATGTGATTCTGACCCCTTTAAAAATCACATACCTGTTTTTTGGTCAATATTAATTGGTACGTTCGGATGGCCCTGTGCAAGATTGGCACACACAATTCAAATAAATGATGAGCAGAACTTTGCACCGCATTAGGTATAAGCAGAACTTTACAACATATAAGGTATATTTGTCCTATAAATTTTTTAAAACTTTGTTTTATAGATATGCATCTCCTAATGAAGATATGTAATATTTTTTTAAGCTATTTTTTCTTTCTTTTTTTCTCAAAAATTATTTCTAAATTTTTTTTATTTATTTCTCTCTTTTTTTTACTCTTTAACCTGCATCATTCTTTTATTGTCATATCTGCATATGGGTCTACCAAAAACAGTCTCTCTACTATGTAAGGATAAGGCTGTATACTATCGGACCTCCCCAGACTCCACTTCACTGCGGGACTTCAGATTAGGTGTGATGATGATGAACTTAATTACATATATTAAATGATTTAATTATATATTAAATATTATATTTAAATGATTAATCATATGTTAAATTCTTCTTATTTACAAACAATAATTAGTAAATTTATGTTTCATTTAAATTAATTAACAAATTAACAACTTAATGCATTAATTTTGAAATTGACGATGTCTAATCATATTGAAATGGAGCCAACTCACGCAAATGATTCCAACTTTCAAAACCCAAAGTTTCCATTATATTAATGTTCTTCATAAATTTACAATGCCTAAAATACACTAAAATGGAATCAACTTACACAAATAATTCCAACTTTCAAATCCAACCAACACATTAATTTTCTTCATAAATTGACAATGCCTAAATTACATTGAAAAACCTAACTCACAAAAATAATTCAAACTTTCAAGCCTAAATTTCCCAACTCACACAAACAATTTGAAAATTTTCAAATTTCAAACCATTCACAAAATACACATGACAAAACCAAAATCTAATACAAATGCAATTCAAAGCAAAAAAACCAAAAAATCAAAAATTGCAATAAAGAGTCGAGTTAGTTTGGTTCGAGTTAGGTCTCTACACTCTACATACAGTAATCTGTCCAAAGAGGTAAGGACTCCAAGTGAGCAGTTGTGAAAGGACTCATCCCAAAGTTCTTCTTTAAGAACCTAAGTGGGGCCCTCCTGGCGAACCTGCAATAGCTCTCTAATCAATATATAACTTAACCGAGAACCATGGGCATGTGAAAGCTAGAAGAAACGCATCTATGGTGTGATTTGCCTTAAGAAAGCCTAGGACGTGACTTGCATGGACATAATCTTGCAAAAGGAGGCTTAGGAGCTGAAATTGGATCAGATTTGAAATTTGAATGTTCAAGGCAAGGGGATGAACGAAATTCCATATCAAAGGCCCAACATTCAAGTTTAATATTCCTAAAGATCCATTACAAGATGTTAGAGGCCCAATGACAAGAGCTAGTGCCAAAGCAATGAAGCAAGCATTGAATTATTTAATCCAAGACCTTCAAGAGATGGAGCCCATATTGTTGAGTCAGATTTCATCTCATAAAAAGTCCAAGAGGCATTGTTTTACGCCTTAAAGCCCAACATAAAGTGTCTAAAGGCCCACATGGAGTCCAATTGGGAGAACT
>JANIJH010000008.1:37755680-37771188 GCA_024520975.1 Erythroxylum areolatum | reverse complement strand
TTGTAACTTTTTCGTTTGGCCTCGGATTCACTCGGTTTTCGAAGCATTGGGTTTCTAAAAAAATTTTATACCCCTTTAAATGATTGAAATTATTTTTGTTTCCTTCATGAAACTTTAAGTGTGTTTTTACCTCTCCTAATGACTGATTTAATTTTTGCACCCTTCATGAAGTTTGTAGATCCTCTCCTTATCTTCCCAATGAGGTAAAATATGTCATTTTTTGACTTGTGTGCTAAAAGATATGCGTTTGGGAATGTTGACAGTTACTGTTCATTAAGCTAAATTACTGTTCCATTGATTTTCACTTAGGCTGAAACTTTGAGAGTGTTTCTACCCCTTTTTGATAAAATTAGAGATTCGGGCTTTAGTAGGAATTTATGGATACTATTAAAGAAAGCCAATTATGTGACGATATTGAATATCTTTCCGTCTTTGGACAATTTTGCGATCTATAGAGATCCAATTAAGGAGATTTTTTATTCTATTTGACCAAGAGACATGGAATTTCATTTGAGTTTAGGAATCGGATTTAGTTATGGGCCCTATGCAAATAAATTTTAATGGAAGATAATTAGGGTGAGTTTATCAAGTTTTGTTCGGATGACGTTAAATTAAGTTCGATTTGAGTTATTTTTCGTGGTGAGGAATCCCTCTCTCATGAGATATGCGCCCAGACGTCACGTAGGACGTTGGGCCCGCGACTCACCGGGGAGGGATTCCAACACTAATAAGGCAACTTAACCTAAAGTTGGTCAATATTCCAAAAGGAAGTTGTGGAAGTTCACCTAAATAGGAATAAAATTTAACTTTTTTTCTATCTAAATTCTTATTTGACTTTAATTTTTGAAGTAGCAATGGTTTCCTATAAAAGTTTCATGGACTTCATTTAGGGACTCTCTTCATTCTTATCTCATTAGAGAAACTGAATAAAGAGTAGTCTTCTTCACTTACCAAGGTTTCTAGTAAACCTAGTTTCCCCCTACTTTTCTTTTAACCAAGTTTACATTTAAAGGAAAGGAGATCTTTTGTCAACGTAATATCCTACAAGAGTGCAAGACCAATAAGCTACTCCAATATGGAGAATTTCTATAAGTGGGGAAATATGGTTGGATCCTACTGTAAAAGCTTAGGGTTTGTAGTAAAGCTTGGTAACTCTAGCTTCTTGATATCAAGTTTTAGGGGATAAGATAAGAGAAGAATTGTTACAATGTAGGGAGAAAGCTTTGTAAGGAGTAAATGATTAGAGGAGATGAGCTAGAGTGGCGTGAAGCAGTAGTGTTGGTACCAAAATCTGGAGAGGCCAAAGTGATTGAGATGAGCTATAGGTAAGCATAGTTTCAAGGAGGAGGAAGCAGTGGGAAGGGAAAGGTGTATAGAGTGATTATGAAGGATTGGAATTGAAATAGAGCTTAAGAGGAGAGGAAGCTTATAGAAAGGAAGGGAGGGGCTTTGGGGCTAGCCATTAGTTACTTTACTGGAGAGTAGATAAGTGCAGTAGAAGAGGGAAAAATCTAGATATTGTTGTTATTTTCTCGCAAATGTTACAAGTTCTTTAAAGTATAATAAATTTTATAATATGATTCTGACTAATCTCTTACTCTTGGTTAAATCAAACTAATACTTTGAGATACATTAAACTATGAGATTTGATTTATATTATTGCTTAATTTATGTATTAAGTATTAGATGTTCTTTTATGATTGTTTGAATAATTTTTTCACTTGATTGGTAGGAGGCATACTAGTTTATTATTTGACTCAGTCTATAACTTAATTAAATATTAAATTTGTTTAGCGAATTTCTATGAAGCAAATATAGTTTAGTGAACTTCTACATTAAAGTTCTTAGGTCCTCGGGAGAATAATTAACTTAATTGAATAAAATCAAATTGTGCTTGTATTATTCTACTTTCATTCTTTTTAACTCTTCAAGTTGCTACTCAATTGGCAATTTAGCACTGAGCAAGAGTTATTCACTCGTTAGGATTAATTAGAGTGTTTTTCTCTTTAATTAACGATGATTGATGAGAGGTATGAATCAATTGTGATAGTTTAATATACATGTGTACTAGACAAAATTTTTTGATTTCTATTACTATCTTAAATTCAATTTGCATTGTTTCTTTATTATACTATTATAATTATTTCATTATAAGCAAAATCCGCTTCATTTTCTTATTCTTAAGCATAAGATAAAGCTAGATACTTATCGTGGGATTGACTTTTAAATTTGCTACTACGTAACTTTTAAGATTAAGATAAAGAGAAATTTGATAAAGAGGAAGAATCACTAATTACATGGCAATATGTTTTAGTTGAATAGCCATAAAAAGACTACTGGGATCTTAGTGATAGCTTCGTGAGGAATAGAAGCAACAATATGGCAAAGTGAAGATGAAGTAGCCTCACAAGCATTAGTATTAGATATAGTACTAGGATAAGACTCGGTAGTTTGGATGGTGTTAGGTATATAGTAGCTAGAAGCCAAAAAGTGTTAAGGAGGAGGAAGAGTAATATGTGTTGAGTGAGCAACCATATACAAGATGGAGCTTAAGAGGAGAGGGAACTCATAGGAAAAGAAGGGAGTGCATTAGGATTGGGCAACAGGAGCCCCGCCTAAAAGCTTTGGACCTGGTTGCATACCTAAAAAGGGAATAAATTTAGTGAGTAGAGTAGGGAGAGAAAGGAAGCAAAAATTATTTAACTTAAAAAGGCAAATCAAAAGGATGTTGAAATGGAGGGGATTAGGCTAAACTAGTGAGAAGTGAGAACATTTTCTCTCACATCCATTTTTCTTATCTCATACAGGGTCTTTGATTATTGAAATAATACCATGTCAACTTAATTTAATAATTCATAATAACTAAAAAACAATAGAAAAAAAAATTAAAATGGGAAGATATTTTAAATAAGAAAGTAACAAGTAAGAAAAATATTAAAATAAATTCCAAAATAAATTCCAATAACAAATAAAAGTAAATTATCAATTTTCTACCCTATATGTAAACAAAAGTACATCCTTGAAAGGTATAGTAATTCATTTCACAAAAATAAAAAGAAATAGGAGCATAGCAACAAAAGTACATCCTTAAAAGATAAACTTTCAAGTATAATGACATATATGGATTGGGTGGTGTAGAGGAGGCTAAAGAATGGTGTTATGACTATAGTTGCTAGTGTAGGTAGTGAAGGCCGTGTATTGAACTAAAAAGTAAAGGGAAAGACAGTGAAGGGTGGTGGCTGCAAATATGAGACAAAATATAAATAATGAGAACTAAGATATATTAAGAAGGAAAAGAAAATATAAATTATATTTTTTCCAAATTTTTGTTAGAAAATGATTTTTAGAGGCAAAAGACATTTTCATAAAGTATGGGAACATGTTGTTAACCAAATTCTTCTAAAACAAAGTTCAAACATAAAGTAAAGTTTGCCTTACAAATTATGAACATAACTCTAAATAGTCATGACTATCCTAAAAAAAAGACATGCATATGCCTTATAAAATTTTACCCTTGTTGAGAAATGAAATTTAATATTTCAAACATCTAAAATTTAAAAAAAGACATAATAATTGTAAAAAATGAAAAGAAATTAAATCTTTAGATTACCTCCCATTTAGGTCCTTTCTTTTATATCTTTGGTTACATGTAATGATTCCTTAATTTTCATAACTTAGACATTCAAAAAATGTTTCTTCTAACTTATACAGTAGAAAGCCTTCATGAAACTTTTGAAACTCAGAGGATTCAACAACGATTTTAACTTTTATTTTGGTATATATAAGATAAAAAAGAGAAGTTTTAAATGAGATCAGGGAAAATCAATACAAGTGATATTGTTCATTATAGGTTTAAGAGATTTCATCTCAATTTATATCTTGTAATTTAGGATTCAACAAAAAGTCCTTCCAAGCCATTTATAGTCTTTCATAAAAAAATTGTTATTCAAGTGCACAATACTTATCACCTTTCAAGTTAAAAATTATCTACACTAAAAAGTCAGCAAAATTTATGACAAACATGTAATGCACGTCACTAAGATATCTCATTTGTCATAAAAATGTTAAATTTAATATTTTGCCATCAAATTCCTTAATAAGTTTTCCTTTATCAATAGTAATTTTAGTTATAGACTTTTTAAGAAATGGTCTTCTCAATAATATTGGAGTTAAATTAGAAAAAATTCTCTTATTCTATCTTTCAAAAATATTTGTCTTCTTATATATAAAACACATCAAAATTAACTGAAAAAATAATTGACTTAAAATAATACATCCCCAAAAACTCTCTTTGGATATGCAATGAATCTGTTAGTAAGTTGTACAATCACACTCCTTTCTTTTAGTGATTTGATATTCTAAGAATTATAAATATAAAGTGGCATGAAATTAATTGAAGCTCGTAACTATAGAATGCTTTTTACCTATCTTATAAGTGATAATGAATGTACTTGGTTCCTTATATTTATGAAGTAATTTTTTCTTAAGGAAACCCAAAACATTATTTTCTATAGATTTCTCATCACTTTTTAGTGTCTTCTGAATGGTGCATAATTATTTATTTAGCATAATGAGATAATTGCTTAATTGTATTAGAAAGGGTAATGTTTACCTTAACCTAGTGAAAAGTATTAAGAATATCATTTTCTAGTCTTTTTTGGATACTACAATCTGGCTAGGGAAAAGAAAGAGTTATCACTACAAATTTGTTATGTTCACCACTTGAATTCTTCAAATGAGTAGTTTATACACTACAAGAAAACAACACAATTTGTGACATTTAAAAAACATCACAAAATCTCAAAAAATTCACAAAATACATTTTTCCATGTTTTAAAAAACGTAATAAATAACGTCATGGAATATGGTGTAGGGAAAAGGTTTTTGCGACGTTTCCCATAAAACATCAAAGAAAATACGGACATTCTGCGAAGATTTAAAAAATGTCACTGAAAGATCGGTCTTTTTGTGACTTTTTTGGAACGTTACGAAAAGTCACATTCTGTTCCATGACTTTTTAGGAACATTAGGAAAGTCACATTCTGTGACGTTTACGAAATGTCGAAGAAAGCAACATTCCACGACACTTTTGAGACATCACGGAATGTTGCTTTTTGTGACATTTATAAAAAAAGTCACAAATAGTATTATTTTTTAATTATTATTTTTTTATAATTTTGGAAAATCATTTTAATTTAATAATTTTTTAATTTTAATAATAATTTTTTTAAAATACAAAATTTTTAAATCTTATTTGTTTAATAGCTATTCAATATTATTTATCATTTTTATTTATTTAATAATTCTTCAATTTTTTAATGTATCATTTAATTGCAATTTGCAAACATGTCATCATACACTAATTAATATCAAAAGTACATAAGTGTATAGTAAATTGTCATAAGTTTATAATATATCAATATCAGTACATATATCTAACCTAAACGAATATTATGTGTAAAACATAAAAGTTCCAAGAGCATTTTTTGCTGTTCAAATTCAATTCTTTGTTGTTGGACTTCGGTAGCTAGCCGATCCTGCATTTGTTTAACTTTTTTATTCAATTCATCGACTTGAGACTGTAACTCCTGATTAACCTTCTCCAACTCCTCTAGTTTGTCTCAAAGTCTCTTTCTGACCAAAGTCTTCCTTTGTGGTCGAGGTCCAACTCCCATGCCAATGACGTAATCTGATCTAGTGCCCAAGACTTTGTCGCACACTTCATCCCCTGTCATCGGATGACCTTGTTCTATTAAATCTGCTAATTCCTTACACATTAATTCCTGAAAAATTAAGAATTAATTACATACACAGTCTCATTTAAGAAATATTTGTAAATGAACTATGTACTCACCCATTTTTTCTTTGCATTCGGTAGTTGGCCATTGACCTTCACTTTCATCATAATGAGTGTGATACCATAGCTTCATGTGGGCACACTCTTCTCCATCTTTGTCACTCTATTGTATAGAAATAAATTACTAGTAATATTTATTATAAATTTTGAAATTTCAATCAAAGTAAAATATAATTAAAAAGATAATAACTCACAATCTCATGCCGTATCGCTACAAAGGCCTGAGAGTCGAAGTTTAGTAGACATTTGACCTGACTCCTAGCCAATTTGGCTTTTAGACTTTTATCCTAATCATAAACGTAACAAAATCTATTATAACATCTATAAATCACAATTCATAAATACTAAAATATAATCAGTTGTCAATAAAGTTGTGAAATTAAGTTTTGTGATCAAATTAAGTAACCTTTGTAGTTGATTGCTCCCAATATTCACATAAATCCACTCCATTGTCACATATCCGGCTTAACATCCTTTCCTTGCTTGGTATAATGCTTTTTTAAATGAAATATTTGATCTTTAGACCTTAAAGAAAGAAACTTCTTGACAGTAGCGTGTACTTCATTGTCTGTCCTCATTCCCTTGACTTCCAACTTTTTCTGCAAAAAGTTATAAATTATCGATCAACGCATTAGGCATATCAAAAACGCATACAAATAAGATAGTTTTATAATACCTACATCTAACTTATCAAATGCAATGTCCAACTCCTCATTAGTTATTTTTTTCCATTAGGTAAGGAAGTTTGGGATACCATACCAATCTCACTTGATAATTTGGCAGACTGTATGGAGTTGGTTGGTCGTCCTTCAGCTTGGGAGATCTCTATCTCCAATCTCTTACCTATCACCTTATTAATCTTTGTTAATCCATGTCCTTTTGTGACACCCATTTTCTTTTTTGGATCAATCATGGATCTTAAAATATAGCAAAGGAATATTTTATAATAAGCATACAACATACTCTTAATTGGTTAGATAAACAAAATTATTAAAATTATATGTTTCACTAATGTGATGTGAAAGATCATACCTATGGTGCTTACAGAGGTAGCACTAATACTGGGAAAGATAATGTCATTTACTAGTGATTGATTATAAGAAGCTAGAGGCATCTGTTAAGAAGTTGATAGAGAACTAATATTGCATCGCATATTCAAAAGTTATAGATTGTTTTCTCTAGGATGAGTAATAGGCGTAGATGTGACATCTTTTGGTGTTCGAGTAGGCTCACAAGGTGCAGGTGTATGATCTTCTGGCTATGTAGGAGTAGATGGCTCATCAGCTACACTTCTAAGAAGCTAAAGGTACCGTGACTGCAATTGTGTTAGTACTAAGCTACTTGGTGTAGCCTTATTCTTCTTTATCAGTAGACCAGGTCCCATATGAATCATCAGCATTCAATTCGACATTAGATTTCAAACTGAGGAACAGAAAGCACAAATTGAAATTATACATGCATGTCATTGAATTTTGATTGTGGATGAAATGAAGTTGGAAGTTTCAAGTTATAGGCTTAAGAAATAAATGAAGGAAAACAGGTACTCAACAAAACAAGTACAAAAAGAAAAACAAACTCACTCTCTCACTCCATAATTGTTGCCCTTGTAAAATATTTTAGGCTTCCCTTTACAATGATTATAAATGCTTATAAAATACACAAATTGATAGGGTCATTTCACATGTACAGTATGGGGTGCTTTACTTCTAACCAATAACCTATATATTATGTATGTGGAAGGTGATGTAATTGAAAAAAAAAAGCTAATCCCAATTAGGGAAGTTATTTCCTTCAGCAACCTAAATATGCAGTACGATTGAAATAAAAAGAATAAAAATATGTTAGATCATTTGTATTCCAATCCAAAAATATAGAAAAATGTTCAAAAAAGCCATCTCATATCACCAAAAAGAAGACCACTTTAGAAGCTAAAAGATTATGCAAGACCTAATAGGAAAAAATGAATTCTAGAGACATCTCAAATACCTCAACACATTTTCTATTGGAAACTCCTTACAGGCAGTCAACATGGCTAAGTCAATGTCAACAATGGTGGATCATATGATGTAATTAGTTTTGGGGATGAAAGAAGAGCCTGATAGGAGTCAAAAGATGTGTATATCAATCCTCTAAATGAAGCATTCAAGGCCAGGTAAAAACAAAAATTATGCCCTCACCTCCAAGCCTTAGAATTTCTTTCCTTGATTTAAATTAAAACATTAACTTCAAAGCTGTGGAATATCCCATTTGAAAACTAGCTATTATCTTGACAACTTGCATATTTATGTGCACAAAAAAAGTTGGCTAGTCAAGCAGTGGCATGTTTTCCTATAGCAATTTCAACATAGTTTTTAGTTCAGATGACTAATATATAATGAGATTTTTGGACCTTTAGTTTGTGGCCAAATAGGGAAGGGTACATTTTAGAGAGAAACAGGAAAAGCCTTTCCCCACATTCTGACTTTTTAAGCTAACATTAACTATCATCAACTCCATGCTAACAAAATTTGGACTTTTCCTTTGATCATAACAATTCTCACTATAACATATGTTGATGGTATAATGAACCTCACCCTTATACCATCAAACACACGTTATCATATGTACAATTGCTAAATAATATTAAATTCCCTTATCTGCCAACTGTTTTCTTAGCTTGACTTGACATTATTAAATTTTGTCTCACTATCATCTTTCTTGTTACTAAAAATATATTAATTACACCAGAATTTAAACTGAAATTATAATAGAATTCACTTTTAATTTATAAAGCAAGATAGGAATTATTATCAACTATTTAACTAGTTTTTGTATAGCTAAGTTTTTTCATTTCAAAAGTATGTAAAACATGATGACTAATGACAAAGGAAGTCTAAAAAGGATTATTAATGTACATATATTCTCATTTTGGTAGAACTATACAAAGATTTTGTGTCAAAAATACAAAGTCCACTCTGTGCATCTAAAATGAGTAACTTGCTATGACTTACCATAACTACATTTAATGGGCAGCCAAAAGATTGTTTATGATTTTAGTTAGAGAAGACTTAAATACTAATTCATGAAAAAGGATACTTTAAACAAGTATGCGTAAATCATCAACTATATCAAATTTTACATTTAATGCACGCATGCTATACATATCTTTAAATTATTAAGTCTTTTTATATATGTCCTTTGCTTCTCGCGTAATTACTGATATCTTTCTATTTAATAGTTCCCAAGTGCATGGTTCCTTATTAACTTAGCTAAATGCAATAATAATAGTCCTTAAGGTTGCAGCTTTGTTAACCTCTACCTTCTAATCATTGGCAAACAAGCAGTCTAAGTATCGAAGACACTATATTCATCATCCACTAGAAAAATTAACTTTGAAAAAATTGCACATAAAAAGAAGAAGAAGACAAGATTGAATAAATGCGATCTATGAATTTTGGAAATTAATTAAACATTATTGAGTCGATTAGAACCATTCATAAAGGTGACATGAACGGTATGGTACCCATTTTTATTTCCTTTACTTGCCACCTATACCTACCAAAAACAACAAAGGTTCAATTGCAAAAATGCAGAAGGAAATGGAAGGCAATAGTAGATAGAAGTCAAAAAAAGTTTTCTAGATATACTTGATTTAAACAAAACAAACAACTACATTATGCACTAGTCATTAGGATAATTTATAGAAACAAGTTAGACCCCTTATAGCTCATGGAGTGTCTTGAAACATCCACTTGGTTATGCAAATCAATATGCTAGTGATCTAAAGTCAATGATTTGACGTTTATTGGTCTAAAAATAGAACATTTGCCTATTCCAAATATGGATAATGTGAATTGCATAACCACAAAGCACAAAAAATGCAAAAACACCAATATGAACAAAAATACAAAAACCTCAATTCTAATTATTCAACTCTGAAAACAAACTCGGTGCCACTACATAGTCCTCTACTAGATCTTTTAGATAGTCAAAAAAGATGATAACCTGGAGCTTTTTGCAACAACAATGAACACAACAACTAAGAAACTGACTCTCTTTGAACCTTCAACAGTGTGACGCTTTTTGTAATGACTGCATGAGCATCCATGAAATAAATGATAAGTCCATCCACAGTTTTAAGTGTTATAAAACTTTGATATAATGCTCAAGTTAAGGACTCTAACAGCAACAACATAAGCAAAACAAAATATAGAGAGAAGTAAAAATGTAATATTATCTTTTATTCTAGCAAACAAAGGTTCAATTATATAATAAGAATTTATTGATCGTTGTTATCGGTGGACTCTTCCAAAACAATATAACATTTATTCTTACTAATAATTGTCTCCAAGTCCTCCAAATCGCCATTCAAATGTTGCTCGAAATTTAATAAAACATTATTTATTACATCAAATACAATATCATTTTGATCTAAAAACTCTAAGGAACATTCCTCGACTTCCTCTAGAACTTCATCAGACTCCTCAATGTCATTTGAACCTTCTTCATTACCATACACGTCTAACTTCACATTCTTGCACAATCCCCCAATTTGGACCAAATAACAATTCTTCCACATAAAAGACTTTCTTCGCTTGGTTTGCCAAAATAAATAGGTCATTTTTTAACCAGAACTTAGTTACGTTGATAGTTTTTACAATGTCGTTAAACCTCATAATCAAATTTCCAAGATCATACCATTTGCACTTAAAAAGTACAACATTTTTACCTCTAACATATTCAACCTTGATAATATCTGTCAGCAGCCTATAAAATGTAATATTATCTTCCTCATAATTTCCTAAGACTACAACACCACTATTTTGTGTAATCCTATGTAGATCAAAGGCTTCAGTGTGAAATCACATGCCATTTGTATTGCATACAGTATACTTCTGCACCAAACTATGAGGTCCACATGCTAATGCATACAAAGACTTAAAGATACTTCACGGGAGCTAGTTAATGTCGTCATCTATAATAACAAACGAAAAAATCAAATAAGTATTTACTAGAATATGTATATAATTATTAGTGTAGACCACGTACAAACCTTCTTCTCACATGATGCTTTAGCTATGAAGAAAATTGTTCTCTATATCTCCTATCAACATACAATGAACTTTGTTGCCTCAACTCATCTAAGTGCTCACTATGGATGAAAAAAATTCAATCAAGATTATATGAAATATCTCTACTTATTACATATCTTAATTTCACTATAGGTTAGAAAAACTTACTCAATAAAGGGCCTAATCTCATGACAATTCATAAGCACATATCAATGTGCAATCTCTAGCTCATTTGTAGGAAAGCCAATTGTTTTCCTAGCACTAATTGGTTTACTTCATTAGAAGAACACTGATATGTCACTATCATCAATCATATCATTGATTCATTCTGGCACATTGAAGTTGGTTTCAATTCCTCTTAGATACATTGAACAGAATGTCATGCACTCTTTAATAAAATACGTTTCAGCAATTGACCCTTTTGGGCGTGCTTTGTTTCTAACAAATCTCTTTAGTGTACCCAGGAATCTTAATAGTAATTAGATAGGACACTATTTATTTAACTTAGTTGAGTGATAGGATAAATTTAAATAATACATCTCAATTGGATACATCCATCAATACACAACTGGTCCACCAAGTAAGGCTTCATTTGGCAAATGAATAGCTAAATGTACCATGACATCAAAAAATGTCGGTGGGTATATCATTTCAAACTTCGTCTACAAATTCGATGAAAGAAGTCCCCTAACTCCATTAAAACACCTGTCACATCTTTATTGAAGATCACATATGTGCCTAATGGAATAAGACTTTGTAACAGTAACAATCATGAGATTCAAGTCCAGTAATCTTTCTTTCATCAACATTAACACATCTAGATATATTAAATGTGTAACCATCTGGAAACTTCACCTGCTTTACAAACTCGCAAAACTTCTTCTCATCGGAAGACATTGTATAGCATGCTGGAGTTTTTGCCACAATAGTTCCATCGACTACTATTTTCAAATGTAATTCCTTTCGAATGTTCATATTTTCCAAATCAAGTTAAGATTTGATTGTATCATTGGTTTTACCTTCAACATTCATCAAATTAGCAAGGATATTGTTTCAATATTCTTTTCTATATGCATAACATTAAGGTTATGCCTCAATCTTAACTTGTGCCAATATGGTAGATCAAAAGAACGCTTTTTTAATTCCAATTCAACTCTCCTTCCAATCTCGTTCTCCTCTTATTGCTGGGGTGCTTTCCATAATATTTATTCTGCATATGATATAATTGTTCCACCACATCATCTCCATCTGGTAAGTTAGGTATAGGTCAGTGATCACTCTTGCCATCAAACTTCTTGCTTTTGCTCTATGGATGATCGTAAGGAAGAAAACGTCAATGCCCTAAGTAACCAATCTTACTTCTTAACTTACATAAAGGAGTGTGCTTGTTATAAACAGGGTATGCCTTATAGCCTTTAGTGATCCACCTAGAAATATTACCATAGGTTGGAAAGTCGTTGATAATCCACATTAAAGCTACATGCATTTGAAAATTTTCTCCTTTTGCAACATCAAAACCATCTTCCCATAACTTATTTAACTCATCTACTAGCAGTCTCATGTAGATGTCAATGTCTCTACCCACTGCTTTTGGACTTGAAATAACAAGCGATAGCATAGAAAGTGACTCATCTATACACATCTAAGGGGTTAAATTGTATGCTAAAAGAATAACATGCCACATGCTATATGAAAGTGACAAATTGCCACGTGGGTTGAATCCATCTATTGTTAAGCCTAGTCTAACATTACTTGGTTCTCTGGCAAACTCAGGATATAGCTCATCAAAGCTCTTCCAAGCTTCTCCATTAGAAGGATGAACCATGGTATTCCTATCACCTTTAGGCCTATCATTATGCCATGTCATTTGTTTAGTAGTCTTACTTGACATGAATAATCGTTGTAATTTGGAAATTAATGGAAAGTACTGTAATACTTTATGAGGTATCTTCTTACCCCTGCCATCATTAATTCTCCATCTTGATGTTCCACACTGGGGACAACTTTCCAAGTCCCCATACTCTTTCCAAAATAGGGAACAATCGTACTTACATGCATGTATCGACCCATAACCTAAACCTAGGCTCTGTAGAAATTGATTTGCTTCATAATAGGACTTTGACAAAGATTTACAATTAGGTAATACATCCCTCAGCAAGCAAGCAACATGTCAAATGACTTATTGCTCTACTTGTTGTATACTTTCACGTGAAGCAACTTTATTAAAAATGACAATTTTGAAAAGTTTGTACATCCGAGATACAACTTTTCAGTTGCTTTACTCAACAATTCATGAAAGGCACCCATAATAAAATCTCCTATGCCTATAGGAGGACTCCTTTCATCCTGATCAATTGGCCAATCATTTAAGAAAGTACCCATATCATGAAGCAAATCTTGCATGCCATCATCCTCCTCATCACCATCACCTTCATTAATATGATTGTCTGTCCCACAATGTCTACATTTGCAGTGTTATGCCTTTCTTCCCTAGAGATAAATCTATATTATAGCAGTTCACCATGTAAAACCCAGCGATGTATGATTAGTCCATGCCGAATTGCATTAAACGGTCAAAAACATTCATCTGAGACCTCATATAACAATTCACGCAACGTGCACAAGGGCACAAAATTTCATAATCTTTGCCCTTTTTTCAGCCACAAAATTCATAAACATTCTCACTCCATCAATGCATTCATAGGAGACCTTAACACTGTTCATCCAACTCTTATCCATAGAGCAAAAAAATACATATTAATTAAATATAAGAATGAGAACATTATATTATGTTAGTGGCAAATCAACAAAGACTTTCACTCGTATGCTTAATAAGGTAGTTTGACACTTTCCATCAAAGGTCTCAATAAATAAAAACATACAATCATCTAATACTAATTCATACATCAACTATTGGAAATTTATTTACTGTATTATTTATCTAATACTTTAGTGGAATTGCACGGAGCAAAATATAGCATTTCATAAGCAAATTCAATATATCACGACCCGGTACCACATAGGGCCCATGTCAATCACCTCATAATCAGGCTGAAGACATTCATGGTATCCTTAATCTGACTATGCAAGGCTAGCTGAATATCTATTCTCTTCTTTTTTCTTTTTTTTTTTGAAAAATTAAGGTAGCACAACGACTGTGTTTTAAAAATACCCAAAAAGCTGGAAACAATTTCAAACACACTTCTATATTCACATCCAACC
Organism: Erythroxylum areolatum; assembly: GCA_024520975.1. Taxonomy (NCBI): domain Eukaryota; kingdom Viridiplantae; phylum Streptophyta; class Magnoliopsida; order Malpighiales; family Erythroxylaceae; genus Erythroxylum; species Erythroxylum areolatum. The sequence goes on along the minus strand of JANIJH010000008.1, from coordinate 37,757,058 downwards.
ACAACTTCAGGACTTTAAAGTCCACTCAAGGTAATCTCAACAACAGTATCAAAATATTCTTACATAAAGTCATGTATAAAACATGAGGTAATCAAATATTAACTTACAAAATCATAAAGCGTATCTACATCAATAGAGTTTATGAGCCACTAGACAACAAAAGTACAAAATAGAAAACTACCCACGTGCGGTAATACTCATAAAATGTGAAAAGACCGCACGATCCACTCAGAGCTTTAAACTCACTAATTAACCTGCATAGTTGGAAAGAGGAGGGGGTGAGTATACTAAGTACTCAGTGAGCAGGAAAAACATATATCATAAATAGAATTTGATTTACATCATGATGGTGTAGATAACTTATGAAGTGAATATACATGAAACACATAGGCCCAGCCTATGCCTCAACATATACTAGTTAGGAACCATATAGGCCCAGCCTATTTATCACCCATCCGGTGGATATAGGGTCCAATTCTAGTATACAAATGCATAAAAACATCAGATGTATAAATCAATTCTCATTAGAAAATAAATATCAGAATAAGTTAAATCAATAATGTGTGACACCACTAGTCGGCCAAACTAAGGTACACACCCACCGATTATTTGTGTTGACTCGACTTTCATCCGTAGCAAGTCCGGACTACAGTCGATAAGAGCGTTATGACTTTAGATGAAAACCTCGTCAATGTCCAAACCCTAGGTGTGGAATCACCTGTGAGCACCGTAGAATGGTGTTGATATGACAACTCGACTTTCATGTACCAATGTCAAGGGTACGACGATTGCTTAATCAGTTGTGCCTAACACGTGATTGGCCAATCGTTTTGTTGGACCTCAAACTTTTCCTGGAAGTTAGAACTATTGTATGTGAAATGTTGGAAGTTAAAAGCTAGAAATGTAGTTGAAACATGTTCGCTGAGTATGCTTCAGTGTTTTAGTCATAACTTTTTCTCTAGTTATCCAAATGAGATGCTTTTTTATTTGGAGTAAACTAGAGACATAGGGCTACAAATTGTTTGATATAATTGAGTTTTAGTTTAGTCTCTATGAATGTTGGAAGTTGAGCATAAAGTATTGTTTCAGCATAAGAACAGTACAAAAATGTTTGGGTATAACTTTCAGATTTCTGAACCAAATTGAATAATTTTTGTGTTATTAGAAACTTAAGACAATGAGGAACATTTTTCTAGAAGGAAGTGTTATCAAATTCCTTCAATTACCTTATCAAAAAAGGTCTGGATGTTTGGAAGGAGTTAGGCATAATTTAAATAATTTTGAGGTCTTGCTAGACTAACTATTTTATTTGGAGTTAATTATTATGTTAATGTTGGTAGGATTTTAAAATATGGTTTAGTTGAATTAAGTGGTAAGA
>JANIJH010000008.1:37614031-37640068 GCA_024520975.1 Erythroxylum areolatum | reverse complement strand
CATTCAAATTCATAACTTTTCTCTTCCTGTACACATGACTAAATCACCTCGATTTCTCGTTCAATGTCGAATTAAGATTCACACATTTGAGAAAAGTTCGGGGTCCAACATAAAATCTTATTGCACATATTTTTTTCAGATGGTAATAAAGAAGTTCATGAAATTTATAAGAATTTTGGGTTATAATTTCATAGAATTTAATCTAAAAACTATAATTTAAATTTATGTTTGCAATCAAAACATATATTATTAGGAATTGTAAATTAAAATAAAAGATTTGCAAAATTGCATTTCACCTTATTTTATGAATTCCAATTTTAATGGAAAGGGGATATTCAACAAATCACTTATACTTTGAAGATTTTAGAGATTACAAACATAAGAGTTAAGTTAAAATACTTTCTTTGATAAAAAGAGTAGTAAACTAAAAATTGTTATATTTTATATGCTTATCCTTATATATTTCATATTTTCACTAAACCCAAAATCTATCTAAAATGCATCAAATCAACATTTGGTATCAATAAACTACCAATGAATTAACCAAATCTAATATTTTATATTAGTTAGATAGGATAAATTTTCAATTGAAACAAACAAAAAGAACCAAAGTGAAAGAAGTGTAAAATTTGAAAACTTTTTGGGAAAAAACTTGTATCCAAGTTGTGGTAACCTTGCTTGAAGTTAACATAATAACAAGACAACATGACTTGATTCCTTAAATTTTTGATACAGTCAAGGATCATCTATCTTTGGAAAATGATGGAAGCCTCTTTTATAAGGGGTCATTGATGGGTCTATTTGATATTATTATTTTTCAGGTAAGTGAGATAGTTAATCAGAAAGCAGTGAAGATGCGTAAATGGAATTCTAACTCATAACTCCAACACAAAAAGGGCCACCAATTCGTAGCCTATGCCTATCATCCACCAAGTCCAAGTCCTCAATTGCACCACTCTCTCCTTAAAGCACCAGACTAACTAGCCGTTTACTTGTCACCCCTCTTGTTTCTCTCATGAGTCAACCATCTCTCTCAGCCTCACCCTCACGCACACTCCAAACCAAAACCAAAACCAAAACCAAAACCTCAAACACCAGATCACCAAACCTTTAAGAATTACTACTATTACTGGAAGGTACTTTCATGGCTACGGCTTGCCAAATTGACGCCACCAGAGCGCTGAGCTGCCGGAACTCTGAAGCAGCCTCCCATCTGAAGTTCATTTCCATCTTCGTTATCTTCTTCACTAGCGTCCTGGGCATCTCTTCTCCGGTGCTTCTCGCTCGCTTTTTCCAAGGAAAACCTTTCTACGACAAGGCTATTCTCGTCATCAAATGCTTCGCCGCCGGCGTAATTCTCTCCACCGCCCTCGTTCACGTGCTTCCCGATGCTTACGCTGCTCTCGGTGACTGCCAGGTGGCCTCCAAACACCCGTGGAAAGACTTTCCTTTTGCAGGGTTGGTTACTCTGATCGGAGCTTTGCTCGGTCTGTTAGTTGACGTAACGGCAAGTGCCCACATGGAGGGTCACGGCGGCAGTCACGGAGGCGTCAGTGAGTACTCTTTGGTGGAGACACGAGAGGGTTTGGCGGGAAAGAAGGTGGGCGAACTGCAGAATGCTGAATTGGGGCTGCAAAGAAGTGAAAAAGATGAGGACTTGATAAAATTAAAGCAGAGATTGGTATCGCAGGTTTTAGAGATCGGGATAATATTTCACTCGGTAATAATTGGGGTTACGATGGGTATGTCGCAGAATCAGTGCACTATTAGGCCACTTGTTGCTGCCCTTGCTTTTCATCAGATCTTTGAGGGGATGGGTCTTGGTGGCTGCATTGCACAGGTAAATTACTACACTGCCACACCGGTTTTGTCTTTAATACTGTGAGGACTCAGAAGTTATGCTCTTTGACGCCTGTGTGCGTTTAATGGGTTGATGATGTGTATCGGTTGTGAATTTTGATCTTGAAAAATCTCGATCTTCGTGATTTTTTGACTGTTTGCGTGTCATGAATTTGTTTCGAGTCTTACGACTTTTCTAAGTTCACTGTAGTATAAAGACGCATATTTCGTTGGTTTTACTTGTTTCCTTTTCGTTTTGTTAAAAAGAGAGGTTGATATGATAACCAGTTGAATTATGAGCATGTTTGACAAAAAGGTCGTCCTAAAAGTTTTGCGAGCCTTAAGATCGTTTCGTGACTTCCATCCTAAACAATGATGCTCCCGCCGAATGTTAGCTTCGGGACTTGGTTTTTGGTGTTGAAGTTGCCATGGAAATGCTTTTGCATTAGCACTCTTCCATCTATTTCAGTTAGTTATTGACTACACCTACATATTGAGAATCTCGTATTTCCTGAAAATTGGGGAATCTTGTATTCCAATACTTTCTGTACTGGAATATCTCCTCCTTTATGTCTGTTCTCTAAAGTTCTTACTACTACTTGTAACTGCAGGCAGGATTTGGGTTTGGAACAGTGGCCTACATGTGCTTCTTGTTTTCAGTAACTACACCAATGGGGATAGTATTAGGAATGATAATTTTCTCATTGACAGGCTACGATGATAGCAATCCAAATGCCTTGATTATGGAAGGCTTATTGGGTTCGCTGTCTTCTGGTGTGCTTATATACATGGGTCTAGTTGATCTCATAGCTGTTGACTTTTTCCACAACAAGTTGATGAGTTCTGCTCCCAGCTTGAAGAAGCTATCATACGTTGCTTTAACAATCGGCTCCGCTTTCATGTCTATCCTTGCCCTCTGGGCTTGAACACAAAAATGAGCTACAGCAGAATAATATAGTGCTTCTTCAACTGTGTTAACTACAAAAAGTCAAGAAACAGTATTGTGCTCCATAAATCTCAACTTCACTTGGGATTTGTAAATCGTGTAAAGTAGCACAGTATTGGGACCATAATTCAATGGCATTGTTTCATAAAAATCTCACTGAATTTCAGAAAGCATTCCGAATTTTTCTGTCTGTTCTAATGCTGTTTATAACTGTTTTAGAACTCGTAGTTAGTAAAATACTATATGGCTACATTGCACTTCCTTGCCGAATGTGACAGCATCATGCAACTAATTAATATCTTAATGGAACCACTTAAATTACACTTCCGTGGTCCTGTTGCCGCAAAATGAGCTCTCTCTTTTTTTTCACTTTATCTCAATGCACAATGGATGACAGGTTGACATAAATGGTTTATTTTATAAAACTTTTCACGCCAAATCAATTTGGATTTAAAGATGTTAAATTTGAAAATGGATATATTATATAACCTACTTTTAGTCATAAATTGTTTAACCAAAATTGTTTACCCAAGGTTTGAGTAACAGCACCGATCTATAGCTATTGTAACCCTCTCATCTAAATCCGTTTCATTTCCATCACAAAGTCTTTCGACCTCTTATTTAAAGCTATTCTAACAACACTATAAAATTGTTGGGAAGCTAATCATGATCTAATCTAGGTGTAGCAAAAAAAACAATTGTTATAGTTTTTCGTTTGAATCTTTTTAATTGAATAATATGAAAAAATAATTATAAATAAAAGGGTTTAAACACACTTGATTCAAATTCATATATAAATTTTTTTCTCGAACTTTCAACTACAAGTTATCCACATACCTAGCCTCTAACATCTTAAAAAAGAAAGAGCTCAATAATTAGGAAAAAAAAAAAAGGTGGGAGTGCTAGCTCCTTTTTGTCTTCCTTTTATTTATAACTAAATAATTAAACTTCCTAATTATAATTAAAGTTTAACTTTAGTGTATTTAAAATTTAATTTTAATAAAATCAAATATCTCATATTTAATCCATGAAATTTCTTAAACTTCACAATTAAGTTCAGCTTAAATTTTCTCTTTGTAACTACTTTTTTTACGAATGACTTGTTACATTCCTAATATATTGGCAGTAATTATAAATTATAATTATAACTTATAATTTATCTTGAATTATCTAATTAAACAATTTATAATCACAGATACATATTGATGTTTAGCAATATGTCATGACCAGCCAAATATTAAGAATGTCAAAATAGTTTGATTCAACCTATTTGTGCATGGTTATGATGCATAATTTATCCTTTCATCATTTAATTTTCTAATTAGACATAAGTTGTAGATTTAGTGTCTACTCTTTTAAATCCAATGATATTTGTTATTATTAGTTAGTAATTGAATTATAATTAATATTTGAAACACCTTTTCAAATCTTAATTCTCTCTAACTAGAGAATTCCTTAAATTATTATTAATCAAGAATAGTAGAACATTCTCCTTAATTACTTAATAGTGACAAATTCTTTGTTAACTTACTCAACTATATTCTATATGGTTTATACTATTTCAAAGTCCTACTGAGTAAGCTGTCCTAAATAAAATAGGTCAAAAGTATCATCTAATCATAGCAATTCTCATTTGAGATACTTTGGTAACATCAAATCTAAAGATCAATTATACAGCCTTCATAATGAGGAAATCTATAGATGCATAAGTAATATTTCATTTGGGATCCTCATAATTAAGTTAATTTAATATACTTATTCTCTAATAAGCATTCACATGTTTGTTTAAGAATCTCTATACTTTAATTTATATAATCAATTACTTTCTCCATAAGAAAGAAATATAATATCTACTAGTTTTATTATTTCATCAAATTCCGTCTTGATAAAACTACAATTAAGAACGATGTAGGAATAATACATAAATGTAAATTGAATGTCATAATTATGATTTCATTATAAATTCAATTATAAAGCAATTATTCTAAGAATTTTACCTTTATTTTAAAATATCAAATGTAATTATCAAAATACATAAAGATAAATGATGTCTTTAATAAATTGTATCACTAAATCTACAACCAACTGATTGACTATAAGGCGTACACCAATAATTTTCCACTTGCACTAAGACAATCACTTTAGTATCTTATACCATCTCTCCATATGACAATCATGCTTATGTTGGGACAATGGTTTTGTCAGAGAATTTTCCAAGATTCTGTACAGTGAGAACGTGCTTAAATCTTACAAGTCTCATTTAATTATTATTATTATTATTAAGAGCGATTACTGAAATACATACTTGGATCTTTGATGAAATCTTTATTCCTTTCGCAAGTATAATTTCTCTAATGTTTTGTAATATATTACTGTTCAACAATGCAAGAAACTATATTAGGTTCATTAAATAATTTATTTATCCAAATAATCATTTCTACTAAATAAAAATATATTATAGCTTAATTAGTTATTAATACTACTTTGAGACCTTTCCAATCTCAAAATAATATTATTCTAAATAGAATATACCTCAACTAGAATTTACTTCTAAAGTTAATATCTATATGATTTTAAACTCAAATATTAACTCATCATAATATAATGGATATGTCAATGCTTCATAAGCATAAGATATCTGAAATACTAAACATTTTTAGTACATTATCTATAGGTCAAAACTAGAATAGGTAAACAACTTGTATGTTTATTTTTATAGATCTAATTCTTAGAGTTAAGTTGATACCTTTTCATATTCAATTACAGTTGTTTTTGGATAATCTTATCTTCATCAATTAAAAATATGAAATTTTGTTATAAGCAATATGTTTTTACGTACTCCTACTAAAGAGTGTAACTATACCACCATTAACCTTCTTGTAAACATCATAAATTTACAATCATTCTTGATAAAAAAGCCAATAAAATTTAAATTCCATTACATTGATCTCATCGAAGTGCTTCAACATTCTTGATGCTTAATTTTCTATCATATAAAGCATTAATAGATATAATGAAATATAGGTATTCATCCTATTAGGAATTATTATTACATCCAACATATCACATATATAAACATAAAAATTTGATGCCATCATCATCTTTACACCAATGGTTGAATTGGTCATTCTTTAACTTAACAAGTTTCATACAATTCATAATTAAAAGGATGCGTGTGTGTGTATACATATGTATATGTTTGTGTGTGTATGTGTGTGTGTGCTTGCATGTGTGCATGTGTATGTAACTCTAGATTCTCATTATGCTAATGTAACCAACTTAAGATAAAAGGATTATCTCAGTTATCTAACATTTTATTCTTGTCACTTATATTAATTATAAGTCTCTCTTGCTCTAACACATACAAACTTGGATCAGTTACTTGTACTCAACAATATTTCTAATCATACCTTGAACATTGTAATAATGTCAAATCTAGATTCAATATCAAATACTCAAAAGCATGAATTAAAAATATATATGATCTTTATCATAGCATTTATTGACAAGAAAAGTTAATCATTTTTATTCTAATGACAACTATCATCATATATAAGTCAATGCTTTCAATTAAACTTTAAAATTTTGAAAATAAATAAAAATGGAAAGGAACATTTCTGTGAGTGAATATGTTAGAAGCATCTAACCATCAAACATTGTTCCCTTGGTGGAGTGCATGTGGGACAAACACCTATCATTTTTATAAAAGCTAGGGTTTTCTTTTTCCTACATTGCTGCCTCCTGCTACTTTATCATTGGTACTTCTTCTTTGGGTGCAATCTTCATATCGCTAGTTCAAGTCATTTCCTCTAAGGGTTATTGTCACCTTTTCCAGTAGCGATTAACACCACTAGCTTCATTAATGACTAGCAGCATCGCTGGTGAAGGTCCAATACTTAGACTAACAAGCATGCATAACCTAACAAAATCACATAATCTAAAGCTATAAACTTTATACAAAAACCTAAAGCAGGGGGGATATGCATCTTCTGTATTTAGAAGAAAGTCATAATATATAGCAATTTTAGAAACTTAAATCAAAGCCGAAATAAGTGATAAAACCATTCTAGAAGCAAAACAAAGGGATAAGGCAAGCGATGGCATTTCAAAAACAAAACAAACATAGCAATATTCGTCCCAAAGCAATGAATATTAAAAACACACAAAACAAGGGTGACATGCAATTTTTAGATTTAATTTTTAAAAAATTAAAATAAATCATCATTAATAATGCCTTAATCAATATTAAGTAATTCATGTATCATGAAACTTGTGCATCTATAAATTTTACCCAATATTATCAAATTAATACCAATCAAGTAACTTTAATCAATTTAAACAATTAAATGAGGCTCTGATACCACAGTTGGAAAACTAACCATGATCCATTCATAGGCATAGTAAAATAATTTTTATAATTTCTCGATTTCATATCTTTAATTACATAACTTGAAATCATAAATAAAAATGTTGAAATGTAATTTATTTGAATTCCTACATAAATTTTTCTTCTCTAACTATCAACAAAAAATTGTTCATATATTCGGTCTTTAACGATATCTACAAAAGAGAGAAAAAGACCTTACGATTTGAAAGGAAAAGTAGGAATTTTATCTCCCTTATGCCTTCCTCCTATTTATAGAGAAAGGTAGAAAAGTTTCTCTCTTATTGAAATTAAACTTCCTAATTTTAATTAAAGCTTAACACTAACTATAATTACAATTTAATTTTAATAAAATCAAATGTATTATGATCCCTAAAGTTTCTCAAACTTTACGCTTAAGTCTAATTTAATTTAAATTTAAATTTCTCTTTTTAAGTACTATTTTATATGTGACCCATTAGGTTTCTATTATGTTGAAAATGATTATAAATTATAATTCTAATTCATAATTAGAATTAAATAAATTTAAAACCCCTTTTAATTTATACATAATTCTCTGATTAAATAATTTATAATTATAGATCGAGATTATCGTGTAGCAGTATATCATGACCACCCAAATATTAAGAATGTCTAAATAATTGAGCTCAACATATCTATGCATGGTCATGTTGTCTAATTTAATCAATTATACAACCATCATAAATAATTCACATAAACAAAGGTAATATTCCATTTAGGATCCTTATAATTGTGTAAGTTTAGTGAACTTATCATTTAATAAGAATGCACAAGTTTGTTTAAATATCTTCACAAATTAACTTATGAGATTAATTATTTTTTCATAAGAAAATATATAATGAGTGCTAGTTTTACCATTTCATCTATATCCCTTTTCGATGAAACTACAAGTAAAAATTTAGAATTAATCCATAAATGCAAATTGAATCTTAAAATTATGATTTCATCATAATTTTAATTGCAAAGAATTTATAGTTAACAAAAAACATAAAGATAAACAGTGTCTTTAATTAATTATGTCACAAAATCTACAACCGACCAAATGGTTATAGGCTATACATTGATAAAAATCCCCAAGACCCTAAATTCCTAGTTTCAGACAAAGATCAATATTTAGGAAATAGAAGTTGGATACTAATATCGGCTACTAATATATTAATGTCACTATTTATCCAACTTTAATGAATATTAGTACCAAAGTTATAGATACTAGTATATGTAGTACTATGTAGAATGACAACTAACTAATTATTTATGCCTTATACCCAATCGGTTAGCAATAGTTTAGTGATATAATTATTTAAAGGCGTTCTTTATATATATATATTTATATGTATATGGAAAAGTCAACGTGATAAATATACATTAAAAATGAAAATATGTTGAGATTATAATTATGAGATTACAATAATTTATTATTCTTAAATTGTTCCTACTCAATGTTCTATTGAGAATGGACATTAATAGAGTGTAAAAAGATTTGCATATATTATGTTTCTTCTTTATAAAAGAAGTAGTTAACTTTATAAACTAAAGTATGGATGTACTTAAACAAATGTGTGAGTGCTTGTTAGAGAACAACTTTATTGAATTGACATCACATGAGAATTCCATTTGGAACATTACTTGTATGTCTATGAAAATTTTCATTGTATTGATTGTTTAAGTGATCATATGACTTAATATCTCCAAAGTATATTGTATAGGGATTGATATCTTTTGATACTACTTATGAACTATTTTAGTCAAGGGTAGCTCAAATGGTAGTCATTAGATATAGTATGAAATATATAGAGGTAGTTGAGTGATTAGATTCATTATCTTAAAATTATTAAGGAGATGGTTTGAAGTTCTCGATTAGTATTGTTTTGGGAAATCCTTGACCAAGGTAGAATGACACTATGATAATAGTATTCAATCTCATTAATAAATCAATTACTAATGGTGGGGAATCGATATGATTAGCTCAAATAGAGTAGAAAATAATTTCATATTCTATCTCTAATGGAAATATTATATAATGAAAGGATTGAATTATAAAAAAATTATATATGAAAAGATTAGTCAAAACTACTTTGACATTCTTAAATATTTGAATGATCATGATGCATAGCTAGATATAAGTCTTGATATTTGAATATAAGTTGTTTAATTAGAGAATTAAAAATAAATTAAAGGAGTTTAATTTTTCTGGTCCTAAACATGAGATAAAATTATAATTTATATCCATTATAGATAGATTTAGAAAGCTAATAGTTTATACATAAAGAACAGGTTGAAGAGGGTAATCAAGTTAGACTTGATTGTAAAATTTGATAAATATGAGATATTTAATAAATAAAGACAAATCTGAAATATTGAATTTTGTTTGGGTCTAATTTTTATTTAATTAGAATTAATTATAATTATAATTAAAGTTTAATTGAAATTGTAATTTTAGTTTAATTAATTTATTAAAACGTTCAAATCTTATTATAAATAGGTTTAGGCTATAAGGGAACTAGCACTTGTTGCATAACTCTCTTTACATTAGTTATAGAGTTCTCTTAATAAGTTATGTGGATATCGTTAAAGGCTAGACATATATGTGATATAGTGGTTGAGATGAGCCAGCTACAGAAATGGTTCGAGGAAAGTTGGAAGAAAATGATCAAACTTCACAATAAGACGTCAAAAAATTATTTACCTTTAATCTTAAAATCATAATGGATCTTAGTCTTAATCCCAAAATCATATTAGATTTGAATAAAAATAGGAAATGTTTATATTGATTACAAAACCTTAATTAGAATATAAGATTTAGAAACATATAATTCAGAATTTCTATAAATTCAATTAAGATCCAAAACCATAAATATTATTGCAAGTTAAGAATTATTTCTTAGGTTCTGGAAATCACTTGAAACCACTTAGGACAATAATTAAACATGAGACTCCCATCAATTTCTAAAGGAAACAATGGAAATTGCAATGGTGAGAAGAAGCAAATGGCTGGCTGATGTTTATGGACCTCTACTAGCGGCTTGGAGCATCAAGTGATGGATTGGTGACTGGATCCCCTTGTGATGGTTGTTGTTTTGTGGTTTTGTGAGGCTTAAAGGTGCAACTAGTGACTTCTCCTTGATGACGTATGAGGTGACATATCGAAGTTGCCAATAGAGTTGTGTAAGCTCGTGGCAAAAAGATGAACCGAAGGAAAAAAGACATTTGTTGCTGTCAGGTATGTGTTTTAGCATGGAATAACAAGTCACCAATGGTTAGCCAACTAGTGTCTTTGATGGTCAGTAGCCATAAAAATGGTGGTAGCAATAGTGGTGTCACTTATTGGATCTAAAAGTATAAGGTGGCTGCAAGGCTAAGGTTTCTAAAGCTAGAAGAAGCATGGTGTTTGGACACACGTTTGGGAAAAGACTGTTTGGCAATAGGAGTAAATTAACTCAAAGGCATGTTTAACTATATGATTAAAGTAATCTAAAGTCAAGATAAGGGTTATTTAGGTGTGAGTTTAAGTGTGACTTCAACTAGAAATGGGATAACTTGTACGACTTAAAGATTTTAGTAATCCTAAGTGTTAATAAAGTTTTTTAAAATAGGGAAAAATATATTCCTATTTTAACCCAATTCTCAAACATAACTTAATAAGGGTTTTATACTTAAAATCAATTTTAAAATTAAACTAATTATTTTTCGTATTGTGATTAAGATTAGTAATGATATTGATTCCTAATTAAATTTTAACAAAGTTGTTTCTAGAATTAAAATTAATTATATTTCAGTTAGATTGGAATATTAATTGGACTCCTATACAATTAAGAAAAGCATTTTCTTTAGTAATTAAGAATGTATTTCCTGATTAAATTTATTTATTTCAATATTTGGTTGAGATAAATTAAATATATTTTTATTTATTTAGAGAAATATTATTTTATTTATTTAGAAATTGTTTCTTTATTTATTTGAATAATGAGTTTCTTGATTTATTAGATAAGGTATTTTTCTTAATTAAATTTAGAAAGTTATCTTTATTTATTAATTAAGAAAATTGAGATCTTTAAAGTATCTCTCGTATATGGATTGTTTTGTTTTGATACTACTTATGACATAATTGTTTGACCTATATTTGTGACAGTTAATATTGTAATAACCACAAGTACACGGTGTAGTTGTAGCTAGTACCAATAAGTACAGTTTAATCCCACGAAGATGACGAATACTAGCAATTAGCCTTTCCCTATTAAGTCTACTAATAATTAATCTTAAGTTTTCTAACCGAATTACTCAGGTTAATTTTACAAGATTGCAGTACTGTTTCATGAATCACTTTATTAGGTCTGACCATAATATAGAAGATTTATATCATCCTATCTCTAGGGTTGCAATCAACTCCTTCCAATAACAGTGGACCTATTCAATCTAGGATTTCCCATTCGTGTATGAAATCAGATTTTGGTCTAATATTCTGGATTACTAGAACATAAATAAAACAAGTAATTGGATCACAACAATCGATCAAACCAATTGCATTAATAAAATATTCAAATCATATGAAAGTATTAACATAAGGTTCATCTAACCTCAATACTAACTGGACGATTAGTTGCATATTATCTTACATGAAATCAAACATACAATGAAAGAAAAATGAAATGAAAACAATGGGTTCATAATTCTAAATCTTCCTTATTGTCTTTTATCGAATGCTTTTGTAATGTAGAAGCTTGATCTTGTATTTCGATGGATCTTTTGATAATTTCTTCATTTTTTTTTGCGTCTCTGACTCAAAATCCCACTTGGAGAATGAGTTCCACGTCTGGAATCGCCTCCTTATGTATACTCTACGACTCCTCTTTCATCTGCCCCTGAAAATGTCTTTTTATAAAAAAACTTAGGGTTTTAGGAGATGCACAGCTGTAAAAACTGCATAGCCTAAGTGAAGTGCACGATCGCATGGTCGTGCATCCCTTCTATGCGTTGAATCTTTGTTTTGTGCCATGTTTACATCCGAATTCTTCTCTTTTAAGTCCATGAAGGCAATTATAAACCTATAAACACACTTAGAGCAATTTAAGTACCAAATATACAACAAAAGTATAAAATATTGAACAAAAACACATCAAATATGAGGTAAAATTATGATCAATTATGCATCTATCAAATATCCCTATGCTTAAGCTTTTGCTTATCTTCAAGCAAACCATAATCAAAATTATAAATTTTGCAACATCAATCCATCATTAATCTCATTCTATCCATTCATACTATACATCATCATATTCATTCAAATCGATATACAATTAGAGTCAAGCTATTTTAAAATCAAATTCTTAAAACAATATTAATAGTAATCACATTAACAATCACATTGAAATCCAAAGCATATTTCCTTACACCCTCACCAGAATTTTACTTAATGTACTCAAATATTTAGGATGAAAAGCATCAAAACTCTCAATTATTGCATAGTAGAACTCTTACCATATGCTTGCAGTAAAATCACATATCCACCACTTATTAACAAACTAGAAACAAAAATCAAAGTTCTTTGTATAGGTTGTAATAGGGCTTAAGTATAATATGACTGGGACAATAGAAGTAGTTTAAGTGAAGGAAATTTACTCAAGGAAGTAAGATTGTTTACAAAACACACGTGTCCTTTCATCACAAAACTAATGATACTATATTATTATCATTATCATGATCATGATCATCATCATCATCATCATCATCATTATTATTATTTCTCTGTCTTTTTACTTTTTTGTCTTTTCTTCTTTTTTTTTCTTTTTTTCTTTTTTCAACAAATCAAACATTTAGTACCACAATTCAAGAAATATTGGACCTTTCACAAATTTTAAACATTAAAAATAAATAATGTAAATATCCTTTAAGGTTTAAAACAATAAGCAAGTCTTCGAAGAAAAATAGGATGACAGTTTATAACTTGGGTTAAATCAATCAAAATGACTAAGACTCAACTTGGTTATTCTTAAAGGTAAATTTTTGGGTATGGTAATTTTTAAACCAAGTTAATGATTCTAAGTGCTTTTATCCTATTAATGCTTCTACTTTGACAAATATTGTCTCAATATACATAATAAAAGCAAGTTCTAGAATTATCCTCTCAGAAGCTCACAAAAATAGTTTGTTATATATGTGTGTAAATAATATAGAATTTCATTCAACTTGACTATTCCAATGATTACGAGAAATATGACTTAGAAAACTAATTTTATTCTAACCATCATCCTTTGCACACAAATTCAATTCAATATTCGACAGGGAAATATAGTATTCATAAACAAATTCAACTAATTCAATATATCAATTAATAAAATTTATAATTAGGATTATAATATGCTTAAAGAAAGCAGTTAACGATTCATTAAACTCATACCCATACTTAAAGTTGTACATTGTCTATACATAATATAAAAATGTATAATGAGTGAGAGGGTTGAGTTGTTACTTTTCTGAATATTACGATTTCTTGATTTAGATCTATCCAATATGAGACTAATATCCTTGCAAAATATAAAAGAAAAGGATAAAAAGAAACAAAGGAATAACATAGCAGAAAATATAATCCTATACTAACATGAAAGCAAAGCAACATAATATCAAAATTGAAATAAAACTAAAACTAACTCATGGGTTACCTCTCATGCAACGCTTCTTTAACGTCGATAGCACGACATAACTTGTATGTTTATCGTCATCCTGGGTCTATGATCAGCGGCTTGCTTTCACCCTTTTCTCCACAAAGCATTTTTGTAAGCTTTAAACATGCCACTTATTATAAGATAATCATTAGGACATAATTTATAAAATTAACAATCCAATTTCAAGCAATAATACCCCTTTTAATGAAAAACTATTCATAAAATGATGGATAATGAAACTCCATGATTCATCCACTAAGTCGAACAATTTGTCTTCGAGGAAGTGGGAGCCCTCCGTACTTAAGGTTACTACCAACACCTTATTAGTAGTTTCCTTGGTTCCTTCGCAATTTTTCCTCAACCTCCTCTTTCCTCTCATCATCTTCTTCTTCTTTAAAAAAGGCTTCTGTCTCATCTTCTTCAATTCCCTTATGCCATTCCTCAACTATCATTTTTTGGATGGAGATTTCTTGACAGGCCCCTTTCCTGATGACTAAACGACCTGGCCAACACTCTACGAAAATCCTCCAGTCAGTATCCAATCCAACTGGAAAGTTCCCATGGAGCTAAGCCTTTTCCCTTTTCTTTAAAATATTTTAAAATCAATATAAAGAAAAAGTAACCTTTATTAAAAATTTTGACAACATAACAGTTGTTATTTAATAAAGCCAAAATTTTTAGTTTCTTGAAAAGCAACTCAGAAGACTTCTATCCACTTAACTAGAGCACCAATGCTACTTCTGGACTTCAAGTCCTTTCAGAAACAATCTCAAAGGGAACACATTCATACATTTAGTTAAAGAAAAGAACATTTATAAATAACCATATTTTCATAAAACCAATATCAAGACATATTTACAAAGATGATGAACTATACGTAGTAAAGCATTTACAATCTATCTTTACAGAAAAGATGTTCATGAACATAAAACATGTTCATGATTATACAATACATGTAAAACAAATGCACAAGCAAAACTGACTACACAACCACATGTGACTAAGGTAGCTACTCAAATGGTGGAGTCCTAACTATTGAAATCCCTGAGTGTGCACCTGAGAGGTTAAAATTTAAAAAAAGAACATAAAATAAAGGTTGAGCTAAACAAGCTCAATGAGTGTTATGGTTTTCATTCAAAACGTTTATAGAAACACTAACCTTTATAAAGAACAAAGATAATTTTCTTTTCTTTTCAAGCAATAACCAATGTTTTGACATAACAAATTCATATAATCAATGCACAGGTAAAACATAATCAAGTTCCTCTTTTCTTATAAGGTAAATAGAGATCACAATCGATAGTTTCATAAACTTTCTCTTTTAGAATTTTCTTTGCCATTGGTACCGTTAAGTGTAAGGTTATGGGCCTAGTTTTGCACCGCTTACCCGTGCTTGACTAACCTCTAGTAAAGGAGCTGATTTTGCATCGCTTACCTACACTAGGTTAACCACTATATACTGATTGTTATGGAGCTAGTTTTGCATAGCTTACCTATAATGGTGTTGACACTACATATAAATCAGTGGTTACGGAGTTAGTTCTGCATCGCTTACCCGTAATAGTGCTAGCACAATATATACTCTATACTTGCAGAGAGCGACTCACAAGACATATTGATAGACACGACACAATCCATCGTTAGTGAAAGATACTCCCCTTAGACTCTGTCATACACGTTAGGACGTACTCTGATTAGTATAATCATATGTATAAGGAGACCTAACGGCATACCATATGCTAAACAACAATTAATACGCAAGTACCACATTTCTATACCAATTCAATTCATATTCAAATTCCATTATCATGCCAATGTAGTGCATATGAAATTTTAATTAGATGCCATCTCAAAGCATATATGTAAATCTAATAAAAATTAGCTTTCAAATTCAAATAGCAATACCAATGAACTTATTCATAAACATACTTTTCATGATAAAATAGAAACCTTTTTTTTTTCATAAAATTAGTTTAAAGATACACTCACAGTTTTGTCGTTCATCACCAAGTACACTCACGTGTTGAGTGTCTCTTTTTAACCTACACAATTCACAAGTCGTTTAATCATTTATTTCCACTATAGGAATTAAAGCATTATAACTATCAATTCGGTTTTAACTACCATAAGTTATTCCACTGGTTTCCATTTCAGAATCTAACTCCAAAATTTACTTTAAATGTTTTTGTAAACATCCTCTCATCTGCTTGAATCATAATATGGCTAAATAGGTCATGCTAACTTTTTCCATTTGATTTTTTGCAAAAGCAACCTTAAGATTTTGGGTTATTTACACATTAACTGTAATTGAACTTTAACGAATCACACTGTCAACTACTTTTCTCTTTAGGGTTGAATTATACTCACTACACACACATATATATACTATTTCAATTTCTTTCAAACTTTTCAACAAATTTCACCTAAGGTCCATACCAAGCATCATTTAAACTCTTTAACTTAAAATTTACAATTTTTCTCCAATATTTCCTAACTTGGCCGAATACACCATTCTTTCACTATCCTTCCATTTTTCTTAACACATCTTCTATTCATTACACATAAATGAACTCAATCCAATTCTAGCTCAATCCCTTTTCATTTCTTTACTTCATTGACATCAAATCCATATTATCAACATCATAACCCAAACGTTGGTTTCTTGATTCACTTTCGTTATTTTCAACCTTTACATGCTTTCAAGTTTATTATCTACTCTATAATAAGCCAAAAACAACCTTTGATTTTAAATAACTCCATTCCATATGAAATCCACAAAATAAACAACTTAAACTAAGAAAAACTTACCACTTTTCTCCCAATCTCTTAGGAAATTGGTGAACACCAATCCTAGGTTAAGATTTCCTCAATTTTTACTCCAAATCCACCAAAAATGACACCTCTCTTCTTCCTCTTCTCCTTGGCTGAATTCTTTCTCTTTCTCTCATCTTTTCTTCCTTTCTTTTTGGTTCTCAGGAATCCTCCTTTCAAATGAGCCAAATTTTGTCTTCTTTTGTCTTTTTATACTATTTTAATACTTTATACATGTCATTTTCTTATGAAACATCTTAAATGACTCATCATCATCTAATTTAATGTTTCTTAAACCATATGGAGTCTTGTAATTGGTCAATAAATGTGAATCATTTAAAATTTATTAATTAACTCCATTTATGTAAAAAGACCAATTCGCCCTTTCGTGGATTACTACACTTATAAACCAGACTAAATCCTAAAAATATTCAACAAATGTCTCACCATCAAATTGACCATGGGATACTTTAATTAGGATCAATACTTAGTAATTAGATGCCTCAAAAATTTTGAATGGGTTTAAAATCATTAATACCCATTATTTTCCAAAAAGGGCATTTTTGTCCTAAACTTATGAAATTCCTGAAATTTATCCAATTGGACTTGGTTTCGATCCATTTCAATATCATTTGACTCTAATATCTATTATGAGTATATTAAAAAAAATCGGGGTTGGTCCTCAAAATCCCTATTCAAGTGGAAATACTATTTACTCGAGTTTACTATTCACCCAAAAATACTATTCACCCATAATAAAATCTATAAACCAATAGAAGGGAAAGTTCAGGGTTTTACATTTCTTCTTCTTCTGTGTTTGTTGCCTCTGTCATATTTTCATCCTCCTCCATAACAGCAACAATTACCTCCTCATTTTCTTAGAATGTCTCTTCATCCATGAAGCCAACAGTTATCTTTTCTTCACTGTGTTACATTAATAGGCTTGAATAGTGTTATGCGTTATGCTCAAGATAATCAAGTGAAGAAACTCTTTTTTAAAATTCACGGTCAATTAGCTTTAAGTTCAGCAAGGTATTATATTAATTTAACTCTAAGACTTTCTTCTTCTTCCAAAAGCTCTTTTTGGAATGTCCCTTTATTTATGAAGCCAACCCTTATCTTTTCTTTACTCTAGAATTCGCATTGGTCATCTTTCATTTTAGCAAAGCTTTTCATTTATTTATCTCTAAAACTTGCTTCCTCTTCTTTTTCTGCTTCTTCTTCTACTGGTAGCTCTTTTTGGAAGGTCCCTCCATTCATGAAGCTAACTCTTTATCTTTTCTTCACTATTGAATTTGTGTCGTTCAGCTTTCATTTCAGCAATGACTTCAATTAATTTATCTCTAAGCTTGTCATTATTCTTAAGAGTGATTGCCATTCCATGTTCGTTAACATCCATTTCAATAGGATTAGGCACTCTACCTCGAATCTCATCAGATAATATGTCCACCAGTTGGCCCATCCAATTTACCAAATTTTGTATTCAAGGCTCTTTTTTGTGATGCTTCATGATCGATTCTTGAATAAAATCAGTCATCATATCTTCTAAACTTAGATTGTTAACTGGAGGCGCTTGGTGCTATAAATATCTAGCTGGAGCAAATCGTTCCATCTATAAGCGTAAGAATTGCTATATTTTAAACTGTAGTTGTTCCCACATAATGTACCGTGAGGTTGATAGAACATGCTTAGTCTCTCCCATATATATGTTGGTGTTCGACATTTATAATTGTAGTGATAACTCCCATCAATGTTGTGATATGGCTTAAACATCAGTTGTGCTTCTGAAAATAAGTGAGAACACCCCTCTCTCCAATATGGTGATGATATACAAAGTCTTGTATGCTAAATCTTTCCATTGTGAGCTGTGGCTATGACAATGAATCGTAATTCCTATAGTAAACCATAAACTTAAGATCAAGTAGAGAAATTCAAAAGATAATTAAATTAATAGCCACAAATACAATAAGATACAATAAAATAAAATGAAATAAATATAAAAGAAAATTAAAATGAAAGAAAACAAAAACAAAGATAAAACAAAATAAAAAATGATTAGAGTAATAGCATTCAGACTTTCCTAATATCTCAACCTCTAGAAACGGCACCAAAAACTTGATTAACCTATTTTATGATAGTCAATATTGTAATAACCGTAAGTGTATGGTGTAACTATAGCTAGTACTGAAAAGTATGGGTCGGTCTTATGAAGACAATGAATACTAGTAATTACCCTTCTCCTATTATCTAGCATAAGGATTGATTTTAGGTTTTTAATGAAAAGAAACTAAAACTAAGGCAAGTGAAATAAAATAGGTAAAGAAATTGAACAGAGAATTATGGAAGGAAATTGTTGTTTTCGAGAATTAGTATCCTGGTTTCGAATCCTCCTAAACTCTTAACAAATTGATTTTTTATCATGCAATTGTTTTATTGATTTATTAGACCGTGGAGACTCCTATGGTATGCTAATAACAGACTTTGAGTCTACTAACAACTAATCCTTAGGTTTGTAACTGAATTACTCAGGCTAAATTTTATAGGATTGCATTACTATTTTATGAATCCCTTTATTAGGTTTGACCTTAATCTGAAAGGTTTATGTCATCCTATCTCTAAGGTTGCAACCAACTCCTTCCAGTTACCGTGAATCTATTCAACCTAGGATTTCTCAATCGCTACGTATAAAATCATATTATTGTCTAATAATTCATATTACTAGAACATAAATAAAACAAGTAATTTGAGTGCAATAATTGATCAAACCAATTACATTAGTAAAAAATTAAATCATATCAAAGTATTAACATAAGGTTTATCTAACCTAAATACTATGTAGATGTTTAGTTACATATTATCAAACATGAAATCAAACATACAATGAAAGAAAAATGAAATAAAAACAATAGGTTCATAACTCTAAATCTCCCTGATTGTCTCCTATTGAATGTTCTTGAGGTATAGAGACTTGATCTTATGTTTCGATGGCTCTTTTGATGATTTCTTCGTGTTTTCCACTTCTCTGGTTCAAAATCGCACCTAGAGAGGGAGTTCCACATCTGGAATCGCCTCCTCATGACTGCTTTACGATTCTTCCTTCATCTTCCCCCAAAAAGTCTTTTTGTCACAAAATTTAGGGCTCTGAGAGACGCACAGTCGTGCATTAGACCTTGCATAACCAAATTGCCCAAAAATTGCGAAACTGCATAGCCTCTTGCAAGGCCGTGCATCCCTTTTGTGTGTCAAATCTTTGTTTTTTATGCCATGTTTATGTCAAAATCCTTCTCTTTTAAGTTTGTGAAAACAATTATAACCTATAAACACACTTTGAGTAATTTAACTACTAAATATAGAACAAAAGTATAACATATCAAGCAAAAACACATCAAATATGAGGTAAAATTATGGTCAAATATGCATTTATTAATATTCTAATTAAGGGTAGCTAAATCGGTAGTTATCAAATATAACATGAATATAGAGGTAATTGAGTGATTAATATATGATTTATCACCCTAAAATGATTAGGGAAAATGTTCCGTAGCTTATGGTTAATATTGATTCGAAAAATCCTTGTTCAAGGTAGAATGACACTTTGAGAATAGTTTTTAATGTCATTAATAAAATCATTTAAAAATGGTAGAGAACTATTATAATTGAAGTTAAATAGAGTTGACTTTAATTTCAAGCTCTATGATTAATCATAACTTTATATGACAAAAAGATTAAATTATATGAAAAATTATATACATAAAAGTTAGTCAAAACTTCTTTAATATTTATAAATATTTAGGTAATTATGATGTATTGTCAACTGTCCACCTAGATTTAGATATGTGAATTATTTAATTAAAGAATTAAAATAAATTAAAAGAGTTTAATTTATCTAATAATAAACATAATTTGGGATTATAATTTATATTCATTGTCAATATATTTAGAAATCTAATAAGTCACATATAAAGAACTAGTTGATGAGAAAAAAGATATTTTAATTAAGTTGGGCTAAATTGTAAAATTTGATAAACTTTATAATTAAATATGAGATATTTAATAAATAACGTTCAATATGAGATATTGGATTTATATAGATCCAATTGATATTTAATTAGAATTAATCATAATTATAAATAAATTTTAATTGAAATTATAATTTTATTTAAATTAAATTGCTAAAAGATTTAAATCTTATTATAAATAGACTTCGAGAGAGTTATCACTTCTTGTCTAACCCTTTTTATACAACTTGTAGAGTTCTTTGAATATATTAAGTAGATATTCTTAGAGTTCAGACACAATGTGACTATGGTAACTAAGATGAGATAGTTTCATAAATAGTTTATCGACATATAAAAAAGGATCAAATTTTACAACAAGGTACAAAGTATTATTTATATTTTATTATTGTTATGCGGTAATCATATTATAAAATTTTAGCGCTCTTAATTTTCAAGAAATCAAAGGAAATTTTTTTTGCATTTATTCTATTGCGGTCGATATTAAATCTCACTGTAATTTTATAATATTAACATATTATCTTCCATGTGAAAAAAGAGTCCAGATCTTCTGTCCAATTTTATGATCTTATTCTGTCCCATGAATCTCAGCCATTTATTTATGTGAGCCTCGTGTGGGTCCTGTATAAATAAACGCAGAATTCGCATAAATAAATGGCTAAGATTCATGGGATAAAATAAGACACTATAAAATTAAACAGGAGATCCTGTCATGTGAAAAAGGTGTTGCTTTCTGTGCACATCTTCACAAACCTCCAGTCACGGCACCATCACCACACCACCAAAAGAAGAGCCTAAGAAAGAGGTTCTTGTTGCAAACAGTCCTGCCGTTCCTGCGAATGTGGATAAATCAACTGCTGGAGTTTTAAGCCTTGACATGTGATCCACACTTCTACTTGCAATTACTATCTACTACCGTTCTTTCTTTTTGACGAAATGGCTATCAAGGGGCTTTAAAAAGGGTCCCATGTTATGTAACATCTTGCCGAGCTGTGAAATTTTTGCCGATTTTTTACGGTGAAAGTGACTGAGATTGAATTGGCATCCCCTTTTATGCTAGTATCTTGCTTGTCAACTTTCATTTAAAAAAGCAATTTATTTTAAGGAATAAAATTGTTAAAATGAACTATATTACATAATAATTTTAATTTTTAAATTATAATAAGGCGCTGATATATATATACACACACAATTACTTAACTTAATTATATATGGTCAACATAACTATATTTATAATAGATTAAAAATTTTACACATTTAATTGAATATTTTTCTCATTTTTTAAATTAGGAATAGATAAACAGTCATATTTAAAATATAATTTACTCTTATTTATGTTAATAAATATATTAACCTCAAAATAAAAGAAGTGAATTGTCTAACTATTTACATATAACAACTTATTTTTAAAACCAATATAAAGAATTTAATATTTTTTGAAACTAAAGTAGACAATTTAAGTTGAACAAGAAAATATTAACAGTATTACTAAATTAATCTGCACATGACAATAGACGGCTAATTTACTAGCAAATACCTTATACCGATAAAAAGAAAATTTTAACATATTCAGCTATCATGTGAAAATAAGAAAGATTTTCTTATGGGACAGTGTCAGTCTGGATAAATTTAGAAAAACATAATTAAGAAACGATAATCAAATTCCTAACCTGGTCCCGTAGCTCAGTTGGTTAGAGCGTTGGTCTTATGAGCCGAAGGTCGCGGGTTCGAGCCCCGCCGGGACCAATCATTTTGCTCTTAACCGGAATCTATCCTTTTTACGTTTTCTTTAACCGGGTAGGAAAGAAAAAAATACTAAGGAAACTTAGAGCAACTCGAAAAATGGAAGGCGTGAAAGTGGGCATAAGTTAAATGTTTAGAGCATCAAATGAACGATATGCGATTTGAAATAACTTGCAACGGTCGATGTGATTCTCATTTTCTCTTACAAAATAGAATATGGAATTTTGTAAGAAACATGTCTATTATTCAATAACTTAAATAAAATAACCTAAACGATTATTTAATGCATGCAAGATTATTGTTTGACGAATTTCTTTAGCATTAAAGATGTTAAAATGAAAGATATTAACAAAAAGTAGTTGAAAAGTAGTAAAATTAGGCTTATCTTAATCGTGGGATCTCTTTTTAGTGAATGAACAGAAAAGCAAAACTCGGCAGCTTAATCACCATGCTAGACGAGAGTTTTGGGGCTTTGTCTTGTTTTCCGTTCCAACATCGTTATAACTACGGCTGAAACATTCTATTGACCCTATTTTGAACTGAAAATCCAACCAAACTCAAAACTTGCATGAAACCCATTCTTTAACTTGGGAATTTTTTATGTAAAACATCGAACTTATACTTGATAATGTAAGTTGAAATTCACCCAAGTACGGTCAGGAGTGAGGAGCCAACGATGCCAAACTTGTTGTCCCCATTTCAACATAAAATTTATTGGATTCAACCAAATTGAAGCATCTTATCTAAGCTTGAAAGATTGTAAAGAATTAACAAACGGAAATGTCGGGAAATGCTAAAAACACGTTACAGAGAATACGATTGTCGTAGTTCAGGAATATGGATGACAGGCACAGCTAATTGAATTAATTATATTCAAAAGTCACCGTCCACCAAGGTAGTAAGTGTTCGGTTACTCCACTCCGTCGTGTATAATATAATTGGTGCCAAGATTCAAAAGCAACCATATACACATCCATCTGTCAAAGAAAGTGATAATGGTAGATATAAATTCTACAGTCAAGATTTGCCCGTTTGGTTTGTTGGTTGGTATCCTTCATAGCAAAATAGCTGCAAACATGAACATAAAAAACCAGACAGAAAGCTGAATGTGGTCTGATAACTGAATTGGCACAATGAGTAATGAAGAGAAGAAATATTAGAGTTATATCGACATCAATCTCCAAGAGACTATACAATATGGATTATTATTCACCAACTGGACTATTCACAGTGACCACCAAACTTCATTTCGGTATCTCCCTCAGACATCCAACGCAGTTGCATTGCTTGAGGGAAAAACCTTCCGTTCTGATCTGTTCCTACTCAACATTCTCTTTAGAGAACAACCCAGATAAGAGTTAGAAGAAGATGATGAGGTTTCTGGTGAAGAATCGTTAGCATTCGTAACAAGATGAACAGTACTCTCAGAATTTGCAACTTCAATTACTGTTTCTTGCAGTCTAGAGTCTCCAGACTCACCATCTCTCAATCCCATCTCGCTCAATACCGTCGTCTCTCTTTGCTCTTCACTAGCCGCCGTGGACTTGTCACTATTTGCAATATCTCCTGTGGCCGGAGCTCTGCAAATAGGGCAATTAGAGTGAGAACTCAGCCACATGTCTATGCACTCGACGTGGAAACCATGACCACACTTTATCAAACTCTTGCCGACTTCATTTTCCTCAAAATGGTTTAAGCAAATGACACACTCTAAACCGTTTTCAGATTCTTCTGTTTTGTACACGAAATATGGAAGCGAGGAGATAATCGATGCGTCAAGACCGCTCTTTGAAGGAGAACTAGACAGGGAGGTACTGTCAATAGCCAAGGAATGGAGTTGGTTCAATCTTGAAGTGCCAAGAACTTGAGACACTGACACAGAGCTCGATCTCCTTCTTTGACGTGCCTGCTTCAAGAACCATTTGGCATAAACATGGAGGAACACCACAAAAAGGATCACCAAAAGCAGTGATATAACAGCAGCTAGCATTATATTGCTGTCATAAGAAGAGATGCTGTTCATGAAGTGACTCAGTGGATTGTGTTCTCCTGACTCAGAAGCACTGGGCATTGCGATGTGCGTTTTCTTTAGGATCCTCAGTTCTAAGTAGTCAGTCCTATGCGTATGGAGTCCTAAACTTAAAGCTTATATAACTACGAGTACACAACAGCCAATGTGAAGAAGGTACCTAAAGGAACCTTCTTGCCGCCATTAGATTTTACTTCGATGTGAGGACTTTATAGAAGTGTGGGACTTACGTGAAAATGAAGTCGTTGATTAAGGATTGATTTTACGGGGTTATGTGCCTTATCAGATGCAAATATCATACAACATTTACGTTGCGTATGTTAGTAAGCAATAATGTTTGACTAAGTGTGAGTGTGTACTTGTAAAGTCAAAAAACGAATCCCTTTATCCAAGGAGCTAAAGAGACTCGTGCATTAGGAGAAGGGGGGAAGAAAAAGGGGCAGAAATGAAGGACTCGTGAAGGCGACGGCAGCAAAGCCAGTCCAAAGGTGGGGCATGCACCACGGGAGTTTATTAGAATCATGTGGGTGTTGCAGTTTTTTAATCCGAATATCAACAAGGAGATACACTAATGTTAAGGTATCCTTTCTGAATGGTACTTCGCTGGTGAGGCCGTGTCACTGTGTGAATGAGAAAAGTTGGCAGAATTCAGCAGTTGATGTGACGACATGATCTAATGTCATAAGAAAATAAAACAATTTCTTTTATCTTATTGATTGAATGAATAAGGCAAGGGGTCCCATTTTACAAGTGTTTAGCTTTAGATCAGGGGTCCCATGTGAAGTCTAAAGAGACAAGGGGCTTTTGGGTTCTGACTCGGACTCCACAACCACCAGTAGTAGTACTCCTCAACACGACACCTATTGATGGTTTTGTTGGCCTCCTCCATTCTTTCCTGCTTGTTTTAGGGTACTTACTGCCCGTACCGGCTCGTGAACTCTGACTGCCTTCGGCACGCTGCGAAAACAATCTTCGTCCAGAGTTCAGAGTTCAGACCCTTCATTCACATGAAATACCGGCAATAAAGTTCACAACCTGGAAATGCGGACACAGACACTAAATCAAATCAACGGCCGACAATCTTGATTATGTGTTATTGAAGCCACCAATAAGATAAAATAATATCCCGGACAGATTAAAAATAAAAAAATAAAATATTTACTATTAAAAATAAGTTAAAATTGAATATTTTGTTATATTTAAATTAAAATTTAATATTTAGAAAAATTTTAATTAAATCTTATATAAATAAAAATTCTAACAAGTACTTGACACCAGTAATGAATCACATAATACCATACTTTAAGAATTGTTTGGAATTTGGCTCCCTGATGGTCAACCTCGATATTTTTGACTCAAAAAGTTTCCCTTCTAAATTGAGCTAAGAAAGTGATTCGAATTATGTAAACAGCGGGATGATTTATCGAAAAAAAAAAATCCTTCAAAGATAGGATTTGCTGCGATGTGTAAAGCTGCTTGGTTATCACAAAATAATTGTTCAGGTGTTCTTTGTGGTACCTTTAAATCATGTAATATGTAACGTAGCCAAGTCAATTCCAAACATGTGTTTGCCATAGTTTGGTATTCAG
>JANIJH010000008.1:37506482-37521842 GCA_024520975.1 Erythroxylum areolatum | reverse complement strand
AATGTCTGTTTAACATACCTTTACAGGTCAGATTGCGCTAAAATGCATGTGATTTCTGTTAAACGGACACTGTGTCCGTTAAGTAGACATTCCCAACTTTTCTAAGCTTTTCTTACCTTTGCTACCCTTTGTTTGTGCCTTCAAATCATTCCATGATATCCTAGGACTACATGCATGATATAAAGGTGGTAAAATTGAAAAGAACATTAAAATAAAACAAGAAAACATTGCCACTTACCTCTTACACACTTAAGATGTGTCTCACCTCTAAGGTTAAAGGGTCGTGATCATGCCATTGCTCATGTTATTGAAGGATGTCACTGGGATGTCATGTAAACACTATCCCTATACACACACAGCAAACAAGAATAAGAGGATGTGACAAAACGTGAAAATGTAAAAAAAGAGCAATATACAAGTTAGAAAAGTTGGCTTGCCTCCCAACAAGCACTAAATTTAATGTCCTTAGCTAGACTTGGTCATCTCAACATCAATTTTGAAATATAATGGCAGAGATGCATCCGACCATCTCTCCCTCCAAATAATGCTTAAGTCTTTGCCCATTGACCACGAAGGGCTCTTGATCATCCTTTCTAATCTCCACAGCTGTATGGGGATATGCTTTCGTTACCACAAAAGGTCTTGACCATCTTGATCGTGATTTTCCTGGAAACAATTTCAAATGGGAATTAAATAACAAAACCTTCTAACCAGGTTTAAATTCTCGCCAAAGGATATGCTTGTCGTGAAAGGCCTTATTTCTCTCCTTATAGATGCGAGCATTCTCAAAAGCGTCGAGGCGAAATTCATCTAACTCATTTAACTCCATTAGTCTCCTTTGTCCTGCTTCCCTGAAATCAAAATTCAACTTCCGGATTTCGCATAATGCCTTATGTTCAATTTCAACCAGAAGATGGCAAGATTTTTCAGAGACTAACCGATAAGGAGACATCCCTAAGGGATTCTTGTATGCCCAGAGAGCATCATCAAGCTTCAATGCCCAATCCTTTCTTGAGGTATTAACAGTTTTCTCCAAAATTTGCTTGATTTCTCGATTGGATACCTCAACTTGCCTGCTATTTTGGAGATGGTAGGTGGTTCCAAACTTGAAATGGCATCTATATTTTGTTAAGAGAGATTTAAATTGATGGTTTTGAAAATGCACCCCATTGTCACCAATTATAGCTTTCGGAATGCCAAACCTTGAGAATATGTTCTTTTTAACAACTTTAACTACACTAACTCCAATGTTGTTTGACAGAGTTATGGCTTCCACCCACTTGGATACATAATCAACTACCACAAGGATGTATTCATTGCCGAAAGATACTAGAAACGGTCCTATGAAATCCAAAACCCACATATCAAAGAATTCCATTTCTAGAATTCCTGACTAAGGGATCTCATGTTTTCTCCCAATGTTTCCCATTCTCTGACACTTGTCACAAGTCATTACGAGAGTTCTAGCATCTTTAAAGAGAGTCAGCCAATAAAATCCAGATTGTAAAACCTTTGCTGTTGTTTTGTTAGCCCCATGATGTCCTCCATACGGAGAAGTATGACAATGATGCAGAACTGATCGCATCTCTTCATCAGGCACACATCTTCTGATTACCCCATTAGCACATATCCTAAAGAACAACGGATCTTCCCAGAAATAGTGCCTCACCTCTGTCTTTCTACTATGGTATAAATAATCAGAAGAAATAATATCCGACACCAGAAAATTGACTTAATCAGCAAACCAAGGGACACTATCCTTAATCGACCATAGATTCTCATCAGGGAAGGTATCATTGATTGGTTCCTCTCCCAGCTTATCTCCCTATTCTAGTCGCAAGAGGTGGTCAGCTACTGAATTTTCTGACCCTTTCTTATCTCGAATTTCCAAGTCAAACTGCTAAAAAAGTAAATCTGTCCGATCAACCTTGGTTTTGCATCTTTCTTTGAGAGTAGATATTTTAGAGCAGAATGGTCAGTGTAAATAATGACTTTCGAGCCAACAAGATAAGATCGAAATTTATCAAACACAAAAACCACTGCTAGCAATTCTTTTTCTGTAGTAGCATAATTGATTTGGGCGCCATTAAGAATTTTGCTGGTGTAATAAATGACTTGTAATTTCTTATCCTGTTTTTGCCCTAAGATGACCCCAAGAGCATAGTCACTCGCATCACACCTCAGCTCAAATGGGAGATTCCAATTTGGTGCGGCCATTATCGGAGTTGAGGTAAGTTCCTTCTTTAACCAGTTAGAAGCACAAAGGCATTCATCAGTAAACTCATAAGGAACTTCCTTTTGTAATAAAGCATACAAAGGTTGAGAAATCTTGGAAAAATCTTTGATAAATCGACGATAGAACTCGATATGTCCAAGAAACCTCCTTATCGCTTTGACCGAATTGGGAGGTGGTAGTTTGTTGATGAATTCTATTTTTGTTGGGTCCACCTCTATTCCATTGTTGGAAATTTTATGGCCTAGGACGATTCCCTCTTGTATTATGAAGTGGCCCTTTTCCCAATTGAGCACAAGATTGGTTTCTTCACACCTTTGTAGAACTTGTTCGATATTGAACAGACATGCATCAAAAGAAGAACCAAACACAGAGAAATCGTCAATAAATACCTCAATTATATCTTCCACCATTTCGGGGAATATAGACATCATACAAAGTTGAAAAGTGGCAGGAGCGTTGCGTAAGCCAAAGGGCATCCTACGATACGCAAATGTACCACAAGGTCATGTGAAGGTAGTCTTCTCCTGATCCGCCGGGGCTATCAAAATTTGGTTATAGCCTGAATAACCATCTAAAAAGTAATAATAATCATGCCCTGCTAATCTTTCCAACATTTGATCAATAAAGGGAAGAGGGAAGTGATCCTTCCTAGTTGCTGCATTCAATTTTTTGTAATTTATACAGATCCTCCACCCTGTTACAAACCTTGTTGACATTAATTCATCCTTTTCGTTAGAGACAATCGTTATGCGACCCTTCTTTGGCACTACCTGTATAGTACTTGTCCAAGAACTATCAGAAATAGGGTAGATAATTCCTGCATCAAATAGTTTAAGTACCTCAGATCGCACAACTTCTTTCATATTAGGATTGTGCCTCCTCTGACTCTCCACACTAGGTTTGTGGTTTTCTTCCATAAGAATGCTATAAACATAAATAGAAGGGCTAATCCCCTTTATGTCAGCTATACTCCAAGCAATAGCCAATTTATGTTCACGTAATACCCTTAATAACTTCCCCTCTTGAAAGAAGTCCAAATAAGAGGAAATGATAACCGGATACGTATTTGACTCTCCCAAAAATGCATATCTTAAATGAATAGGAAGTTGCTTTAGTTCAAGTTTTGGTGGGCTCAAAATGGAAGGTAACAATTTAGGCTTAGGATGGCTCAATTCTTCAATTTTGGGTCTATACCTAAAACCATTACCTTGCAATCTATATGCATAATCTACTAACTCATTGTCCATTTCATTCATATCTATTCCTAAGGTTAAACATGTTTCTAAAACATCATCATGCATCAATCTAGGAATAGATTCAAATGTAAGAGAATCAATCACATCTATCCTATAGGTGACTTCATCGAAAAAGGGATCCCTTAAAACCTTCAAAATGTTAAACACCTCTTTCTCATCACCCAGTCTCAATGTGAGCTTACCATCTAGAACATCAATCAATGCTCTACCAGTGGCTAAGAATGGTCTTCCTAAAATGATAGGAACATGTATATCAAATTCCATTTCAAGGAAAACATAATCAGCTGGGATGATAAGCTTACCAACTTTCACTAGTAAGTCCTCAACTATACCAATGGGTTATCAAATTGATCTCTCAGCAAACTGCAATGAAATTGTAATTGGTTTGAGTTCACCAATTGCCAACCTGTTACAGAGAGACAGGGGAATAAGGTTAATGGTAGCACTTAAGTCACATAAACATTGAAAAACATAGGATTCACCAAAGTGAAAAGGTATAGTGAAACTCTCTGGATCCTTTAACTTAGGGGGTAGTTTGTTCTATAAAATAGAACTATACTCCTCAGTTAAGGCTACCGTAGTAAAATTATCAAGCTTCTTCTTGTTGGAGATGATTTCCTTCAAGAACTTGGTGTATGCAGGCATCTCAGCAAGAGCTTCAGTGAGCGGGATATTGATTTGAATCTTCTTGAAAAGGTCAAGAAATTTATGAAACTTGGAATCATCATGCTTCTTCTTGACTCTTTGAGGATATGGTATGGGTGGTACAAAAGAGAAGTCTGAACTCGGTGAAGGTTCTTTCTTTTGTGTTGTCTCTTTTTGTTCTTTGCCTTCACTTAAATTCTCACCTTCCGTCTCCTTAGCTACCTTCTCTTTAGGGACTACACCTTCTACCACCTTACCACTTCTTAAAACAACTGCCATACAGTCTTGTTTTGGGTTCACTTGGCTATTGCTAAGCAGTTTCCCTTTACCTCTATCACTTACTTCCTTTGCCACTTGACTAATTTGTACTTCCAAATTTCTAATGGCAGCTTGGTTAGATTGAATATTTTGCTCCATTTTATTCATCACTTGAGAGCTAGCTTGGGCATTTTGATCCATCTTGCTCATCAGTTAAGTAAACATACCCTTAAGACGATCTACCTTTTTCTCCCATGGGGTAGGGAATTGTTGTGGTCTAGAAGATGAAGGGGATGAATACTGTTGTTTTAAGGGTGCTTGGAATCTTGGTGGTCCAATTGGTTTTGCATCTCCTTGATTTTTCCATGAGAAGTTCAGATGGAATTTCTAGCCTTCGTTGTAAGTGTTCGAGAAAGGATCAAACCTCTGACCTTGTCTACCATTGTTTACATAATTCACCTCTTCCTTTGTCAATGTTACCTCGATGTTCATACAACTAGCTACTGTATGCCCAAATCTACCATAAAGAGTACAAGGATCCCTACTAGACTTGTTGTCATTCACTAACAAATTCAACTTTTTATTAATCTCAGCAACTTGGTAGGCCATGTCGGATTTGGAACCCACTTCATTTAGAGCAACAACTTTGCTCCTAGTCAACTTACAATGTGAATTCTCTGCAACTTTCTTGAAAATATTCCACAATTCTTAGGAACTCAGGTCACTAATATTTCACCCCCTCCACCCGTATTCAAATCTACCAAAGTTTGGTTATGATCAGTAAGACCATAATAAAAGAATTGAGTTAATGAGTACATGTCAAATCCATATTGAGGGCATTGGTTAAGGATATCATTGATCTGTTACCAAGCTTCATGAAAATTTTCTCTGTCTTTCTGCGATAACCAATGTATCATCTTTCAGAGTTCAAGAGTTTTGTGAGCTGGGTACCACTTCATCATAAATGTCTCCATTACCTTTTCCCAAGTATCTATGGAATCTACCTCCAAAATCAATAGACAATTTCTTGGTAAACCTTTCATACAGTAAGGAAAACATCTTAGCCTTAACTCATCCTCAGACAATCCATACAATGGGAGAGTTTGAACTGTCGCATAGAAATCTCTCATGAAGGCTAACGCATCTTCACTAGGCATCCCATTAAATTGTGGCAGCATAGACAAATGAATCTACTTTAGCTCATAATTCCGTGTTGCTGCAGTTAATCGAATGTAAGAGGGATTCCCTGTAATAAATGGCATCTGATAATCTCGAATTCTTCATACCGCAGGGTTAACCACAACCGGCTCAACTTGATTTCCCTCTTGAAATTGCTCATTTCCCATATCTTGTTCTTCATCCAGATCCAGAATTTGGTTATTGTTTGCCATCTCTCTTCTTCTTTGGTCGTTGTTCCTTTGACAAGTCCATTCAATTTCAGGGTTTAACTCAACAAGCGGATCGTTATTCACACTTCTTGAATGCCTTAAGTGCATACAGTTCCTGAAATCGAATAAAGATCAAGGATTAGAAGTTAAATGATGGAAGAAACTTAAAATGATAATTATATAAATCAATATAATAACTAGAATTAATGGTAGCAAATATAAATTAGTCCCGAGCAGTGACGTCAAAAACTTGGTCAACAAAATCTGCAAGTGTATAGAATTGTTCCTAGTACTTACACTTTAAGTATTCCAAGGTCATCTCCTATAAGGACTAAAATATTTACTCCAGAATTAACTCTAATTACTTGACCAAAATTGACAATAAACTTAAAAGATGATTGGATTTTGATAGACAGTAAATTGTAAATATTGGAAAAATCGCAATTACGTATAAATTGATGAATTAAAACTAGGGCTTGGGGTTCACCAACTTAAAAGATTGATTAATACAATAAGAAATTGATTGAATGATAGGTTATGAAAACAATTGCACAACTTTGCTTATACCCTCTCTCAAGGCATACAAGAGCATTCACTAGTTGATTACCATCTCTCAATGTGCAAACTAACAAGTTAAATCCATGAAGAGCAAGAAACCATTGATTATCACTCTAGCTTAGGATATCTCTGTCTCTAATTCTAATGTGTTTATCTTCCTAATGGATAAACCATACTTCACCTATCAGTCCATCATATGATTCCTAAGATTACATCTATGGAGATCAAGCATAGAAACAACAGTGAAATGCAGGAGAGATAAACATAACTCAAGAACTTTCATTCAACACCAATCAATCCATAAAATACAAATCAATCCTCCAAATAGGCTACATCCCTCACCCTAAATGAGGTTTAGTTCTAGAACATGATACTAAAAACCATACACATAAAGATGCTCAACAAAGAAAGAGTAGAGAGAGAATGTGGGAAGAACATAAGATAAGGATGCCTCCAATCCTTGATGCCAATCCCTAAAACTTCCTATCTTCCTTTTATTTTGTGCCTCCTTAAGTGGTAACCTTGTTTTCTGTGTCCAGCCCCCCTCTTAGGCCTTCAAAAATAAGTATATAAATTATCTTGGATCCAAAGAAACCTAGTTTTTACTAAACAGGGGAAAGCAGATCGTGTTTGGGCCGTCAATATCCATTAAACGGACATGATGTCCGTTAAACGGACCTTCTCGGGCCTGGAAGTTCATTTTTTCAGGCAATGTCCATTAAACGAACATGACATCCATTAAATGGATCTTCTTAGGTCTGGAAGTACATTTTATCAGGCGATGTATATTAAACAGACATGATGTTTGTTAAACGGACATGCACCAATTCACACCCTTGAGTTGGTAGAATCTCTCCTCGGAGTCTTCTCAGAAGTTGTAGAATTTGGAGTCCTTTTTGAAAGTGTCCTTACATGACCTTAATCCGACATCCACAATAGAAGTATGCATTTCACTCCCAAAGTCTATCCGTTTATACCTATCAAGAGACAAGGTTGAAATGTGCAAGAATTAACCAAATAAGGCTTCAAATTCATATAAAGATAAGTCAAATTAATTCCAATTTAACCCAAAATCACATAAGAATAATTTGATTTATCATGAGGCAAGGTAACACCACTGACATAGACATGGTTTGTAAATTGATTACACCTAGTCAATTAAGAAAGGAATCTTCTATTCCTTGAAACCACTCATATCAACATGAAGAATAGCAAGTAACAAATTTCCTTAATTTACTATTTTTGTACACCATCTTGTTATATTTTTTGTCGAGATTAACTACTTATGTTCATTCTTTCTAAATTTGTTCATAAAAAGAACTAAATCATTTTGTTATTAGTTTTTGGACTATATTATTTGTCTTGATTAAATTGATGTTACAATAAAGTAGTTAGAATTTCATTTTTTAGATATATATATATTATTTTTATAATTCTAATATACTTTTTGTTTCTTTCTTTCTTGTTTGTATGTTGGTGATGATTAAAAGTGGACAAAGAGGTACTTGGTGAAGGACTTTAGGTCGCCCATCAATATTGGTTTTGTTTAGTATTTAGATTAATTCAATTACATTCCACATAGAATGAAGGACGATATTGTAGATGAATATTTTAGCTAGTGATTTTATGCTTTTGTATTTTAACTATGTTAAAAGATTGAATTTTACAAGTCCTTACAAACTATATATTATATATAAATGTCATTTTTTTTGTCGTTTACCTTTGATAGTACGTATATAATTAAAAAGTACATTAACATCTATATATTTCTTTTAATGTATACATAGATGTTACCTACATAATGATAAAAGTTTTATTTTACGTTAAATAATATTGGCAACGAAAAAATAAATTGTTTCGTTTATTATTACAAATTATTACCTCAGAAAATTCACTTTGATGCCTTACAAAGACTTAAAAGTGTTGCAATATCTATTTAAAATTTTTGTTATAGTTGAAACTAATGTGTTACCTTAGTTAAAACTTAAACCAACATTTTTTATTTTGTTGCCTTATCAAAAAAATTTATTGCCTTATACTTATTGTAGCGCCACTTCTTCTAATGATACAAATTCAGTTGCCTTAAACAAAAGCCATTTATAATTGTACTTATAGCAATGCTTTTATCTGTTGCCTAAAACATTTTTTGCTTTAAGGGACATAGATATCCTAATGGCCTTCGTAAATGTTGGCTTATGCCCTAGAGCCAATCAATTTGTTATAGTTTAGTAACAAATAATTTAAAGGCATTCTTTATCTTATATATTTAGATTTATATGATAAAATTCATTGGATAATTGTTGGGCCCTGGATATTTTTCTCTAGTTAAGGATGATTTAAATGAATTATGGGATTTTGATAGATTTATTTTTGGGAGTTTAATTGTTATATCTATATTGGTAGGATTTATTTCATTGGATTGAAGTAGTAAGCATGTTCAAGGGCATTTTTGAAGATCACTTAAGAATAAAGATCATAAACATTAAAAGGGGCAAAATGGGCATTACATAGAGGGAAGGGCAAAATTGGAAGAACAAGACTAATGAGGGGTATAATTGGAAGACCAAGGATAAAAATGGTCTTGAATTAAGAAGAGAGAAGAGAGAAGAGAGAAATGTCGTGGAAGAGAGGAGAGAAAAAAGAAAAACGTAAGAGAAGAGAAAAGAAGAAGAAGAAATTGTGGGAAAGCTAGGGAAAAGGGAGAAAGAAGAAAAAGGAATAGAAAGCTAAACTAATCATGGACATATGGAGCTTTGGAAATATTTGTTTGAGTTAACAAATGCCCCGACAGTATTATGGTATTAAAGATTAAAGTGATCCAAGCAAAATTTGATATATTAAATGTATTCAAAAAGTTGAGAAGAATAGTTTGAATACTTGAGGAAAAATGTGTAAATTGTATAAGTAATGAAATTAAAGAGAATTTTGAGGAATTATAACATCGATATTAACTATGTCGTCTAGATTTGGAGATTGCATAGTATACAATGATGTTGTATAAGAGATTAGGATAAAATCCAATACAAAATGATAAAATGATTTCGTATGCATGGAGACAATTGAAACCTCATGGGTTGATTATTTGATACATGAATTGAAACTTGCTGCAATAGTGATTGCTTGAAAGTTGGAGACATTATATGTACAGAAACATCTTGGATACATATAAATATATAGATCATTAAACTTTGAGGTAATTATTGAGTTGAGAGAATTGAATACGAGACTGAGACAATGGATAGAAGTACTGAAAGATTATGATTGTACAAATGAGTACTATATTGGTAAAGCTAGTGTTGTAATTAGATGCATTGAATAGAAAATTCAATAGCAGTGTATCATAAATTTGGAAATTGAGGTTATCAAATCTAGTGCAATAAAGAGTGCAAAATGGAGATAAATTTAGGGTAAAATGAAGCATTATTAGCTGCACTGAAAATTAAGATCAATTTCACATGAACAAAGCCCAAATTAAGGATTCAAAAATTGTGAATCTTACTAAGAAATTAGAAATGAATACCAATTTTGAGATCAAATAGGAAGAATGATACTTTGTGATTGAAATAAGAAGTATGTGTACCGATAAAGATGATGGAGCAAAGAGATTGTTAGATAAGCATAAATAACAACCTATGATATACATCTTAGCAGGAATACGCCGAGATAGTATTTGATGGCTAAGGAGGTAGAAGCAAATGACCACACTTATGAGTTGCCAACAGTCTTGACTGTTGTAGATATGCTTAAAGCTTACATGTTTGGAGTTCATTCTCAATGCATAGCTTTGATTGACTTTAAGCATAACAATCACTAACGTAATGATGTCATTAGAATATTGTATAGGGCATTATACAATAAAAGGAGTCATCTGCCCTTACATTTAAAATGAATAAGGCCTAAAATGGTTGAAGGCCAAGATTGATTCAAAGGATATTATTCATGAGTGAAATGAATCTGTAATAGAAATTAAGTTATTCAAACAAAAATAAAGGAGTTGGTGGATCAACACCGAAGGTATAGAGTAAAGTGAGATTAACATAAGAGTTAAGTGTATTAACACTACAATGATGTGAATTATTAAGTGAAAGATAAATTGTCTCTGAGAGTATCACCTTGCTAAGGTATGCTTACCTTAAGTACAAGGTGTGCTCAGGTTAGGAAATAGGATTAGTTAAGCTCGATATGAATTGGTTTGTACGAAATTATTATGAGTTAGTGCTACTGATAAAAGATGTCTTAGATTCGTAATATGATATATGTGAGTATATTAAGAAATATTAATATGATATGATATTGGTGTTATCGACACATGAAGTGGAAAAATTTTGAGTAATCTGAAACATAATGAGGAACTAGTTAAGAAAGTGAATGACTAAATAAGGGATTGAAAGACCGAGTGAGTCTATTGACTATGGTCATTTGAAAGAAATTATTCAAAGGATGAAGTTAAGTGGGAAACGGAAGAGCATAAGAGGAAGCATACCCCTACCTCTTGATCAGTCAAATAAGAATTTCGAGGACTAAATTCTTTTAAGAGGGGGAGAAATGTTGGCCCCCGAATTTTTTTCTCTAGTTAAGCAAGATTTAAATAAATTATGGGGTTTCGATAGATTTATTTTTGGGAGTTTAATTGTTATATCTATGTCAGTAGGATCTACTTCATTAGATTGAAGTAATAAGAATGTTCAAGGGTGTTTTTGGAAAATCACTTAAGGATAAAGATCATAAGCATTAAAAGAAGGGGCAAAATGAGCATTACATAAAAGGAAGGGCAAAATTAGGAGAACAAGACTAATGAGGGGTATAATTGGAAGACCAAGGATAAAAATGGTATTGAATTAAAAAGAGAGGAGAGAAATGTCGTGGAAGAAAGGAGAGAAAGAAAAACAAACGTGAGAGAAGAGAAAAGAAGAAGAAGAAAACGTGGGAAAGCTAGGAAAAAGGGAGAAAGAAGAAGAAGGAAGAGAAAGCTAAGCTAAGGTTTCAATTTTCTTGGCTTTCAAGAGAAATCTTGAAGAGCTTGAAGATCTTGAAGCTAAACAAGTAAGTATAAGCATTAACCCTTCTTTGATTTGTTGATTGAAGCATATTTGGTGATAGTTAGAAGTGAAATGAAAGTAAAAATGAAGTGAATAAGTGTAGGAAGTTGATGATGAATGTGTATATATGTGTATGTTCTGTTACTAGTGTTCATGGTCAATCATGGACTAAAATTTGTTTATGGATGATATTGAATTGAAATGAAGTTGAGAATAAAAAGGAAATGAAGTAAAAAAGATGGTTTAGGTACAAGATGGGTTATATGTGAAAGGTTGGAAGTTAAAAACTGGAAAATATATCAAAACATGTTCATTTTGTATGCTTCTGTGAAAGTTCATTGCAGCCAGCTACTGGTTTTGTCGCGGCGAAGTTTCCTGTACAACTTGAATGTACTTTTGTATTTTAGGTATAACTTGTTCTGTAGTTATCCAAATGGAATGATTTTTGATTTAAAGTAAACTAGAGACATAGAGATACAAATTGTCTGATGAAATTGAGTTCTAATTCAATCTATAATAATTTCAATTTTGGAAGGAAGTTGAGCCCAGAATACTATTTCAACATAAGAAGAGTCCAAATATTTTTAGGATATAACTTTTAGATTTTTGAACCAAATTGAATTATTTCAGTGCCATTAGAAAATTAAGACAATGAGGAACATTTTTCTACAAGGAAGTGTTATCAAATTTCTTCATTTACCTGACCAGAATGGTCATGAAAAATTGACCCAAAGGTTTGGACTTTTGGAAGAATTTGAGTATTCAGAATTTATCTTAGTGAATATGCTATAAATGGGTCCTCAAATTGTATTCCTATTAAATGGTAATTTTGGTCATTAATAAAAGAAATCAAGGAAGGCAAGAGGATCAAGAGGAGGGGCACCTTTGAGCAAGGTTTAAGCAAGGATTTCTAAAGTGGGTTTCATGTTTATAATAGAGTTATTGAGCTATGAATGT
This sequence comes from Erythroxylum areolatum, assembly GCA_024520975.1. NCBI lineage: Eukaryota > Viridiplantae > Streptophyta > Magnoliopsida > Malpighiales > Erythroxylaceae > Erythroxylum > Erythroxylum areolatum. The sequence continues at coordinate 37,509,505 of JANIJH010000008.1, read as the reverse complement.
TTTCTTTTAAAGCAAGAGAATAAAATGATTTCAAATTGCTTCATAATTGATTCATTATTTCTTTTGACTAACTCGAGAAATTATTATATGTTTGGTATATGAAATTGGTTGATAGAAATGCATGTGAAATATTTCCTGTTTATGAACAATTATGTTTATGAAACATGCCTTTGTGGCAATATGTTAAGAAAAATGATGTTTTCAAAATGCGCCATTTGGGCAATATGTTTACAAGATGTCAAATGCATGATTATATGGGTTTGTGGTGGTTCCCTAAGTTAAGTGCAATTTGACTAAAGACTTATCCTACCTGCCCGTTAGTGGCATAGAGCTCATTCACGGACTCCCATAAGTTCACGACTATGCAAGACCATTATGTGGGACTATGATAGTATGTTCTTTTCACAACTACACAGGACCATTATGTGGAAATGTTTAGTACTTTCTATTTATGGACCTACCTAAACCATTATGATATGCTTATGTTTATGATTTTGTGAACAAGTTGATGAATGCATAAATTGTGTTATTTATGAATTGGATTATATGACGAGATTTTAACAAACATGTGCTTTATAAATTCAATATGAACTTTCTATGACGAACGAATATTTTTAAGGTTTTGATTATTTCTTTGTTATAAACATATTACCTACGAGCTTTAAGCTCACCCCCATTCTGTCCCATCTTTAGGTGAAGAGAATGAGATCGAGTGATCAAGAGTCAAGGCATTACTCCAAATTTTACATGTTTTGTATTTTAAACTAGAATTTGTAAAAGTAAGGCTTTAGTTGCATTTTAAGGATTATTAGTTCATATAACTTTTGTATTTTGAGATCTTGATACATTTATGTATTTTGGCTTGAAATGCCATTAAAGCTTTGTGAAACTCTTCTTTTGATGTTAAGGAAATTTAATTGGGTTGCTTATGAGTTTCCAATGATATGAAGGGTGAAATTTTGGATATCGAACTTGAGAGAATAGTTTTGCTAAATGATGAGATTAAGAGTGGAAGGATTTTCCTTTTGATTATAATAAATCTTTTGGGGTTTGCTCATGATTTTCAATCAATATAAAATATGAAGTTGTTGGATATGGGAAGTTATAGGTTAAGGGATGTTAAGGTTGTAAGTATATATGTATTTTTGCATTGTTTGATGTTAGCGCCTGAGTTGTGGTTCCAGGGGTTTTACCGCAGCGAAGCCATAGTTGGTCGCGATGAACCCTTCCCAAAAGGTATTATTATGGTTAATTGTTCATCTTTGTTGGCATATTTATCCCGAGAGATGCTTGGGTCTAATATGGGAACTTTGCCATGGTGAAGTCAAGAGTTTGCCACAGCGAACTTTTCCCGAAGGGTATCCGCAGAAGTTCTCATCCATTCGCCGTGGCAAAACATAAAGTTTACCGCAGTGAACCCACCTGCTAAGACCCAGGGACCCAATATTTATGGTATCAAAGCATGAAGATGAACAAATGATGGTTAAGGAGATTTCATTAGATTACGTTCACGTTTTATGACTCCAAAGTTGGACTCTAAAAATAGGATCCAACAATAATTATACATTGTAAATGAAATTATGATGAGATTATAATTATGAAATTTAAATTACATTTAAGTATTATCCCTAAATTGTTCTTAATCATTGTTCTATTAAGAATGGACATTAATAGAACATAAAAAGACTAAAGACATATTATGTTTTTCATTATGAAGGAAGTGGTCGATCTTATACAGTAAAGCATGTAGATACTTAAACAAACATATTGTTACTAGCTAGAGAACAAGTTCAGTGAACTAACCCCATATGATAAATCTATTTGGAACATTACTTATATGTCTATGGAAATTCTTATTGTGATGATTGTATAAGTGATTCTTTAACTTGAGATCTCCAAAGTTATCCTGTATAGAGATTACTATGTTTTGATACTACTTATGACCTGTTCTAGTTAAGGATAACTTAGTTGGTAGTCATTAGATGTAACATGAACTATATGGAAGTAACTGAGTGATCAAGATAAGATTCATCACCCTAAAGTAATTAAAAAGAATGTTTCATTGTTCTTAACTAGTACTGATTCGGGAAATCCTTGGTCAAAGTGAAATGATGTTTTGTAAATAGCTTACAAATATCATTGATTGAAACAATAGCTAATGGTGGAGAACTAATATGATTCGACTCAAAGTAAGGTAGAATTTAATTTCATACTTTATGTATAATCAAAATATTGTATAATGAAAGGAATGAATTATAAGAAAAAATCATGCATAAAAAGGTTAGTCAAAACTACTTTGACATTCCTAAATATTTATGGTGTCATGATGTTTTGCTAGACGTCAATCTTAATATATAAATATAAATTGTTTAATTAGAGAATTAAAGATGAATTAAATGAGATTAATTTATCTAATCCTAAATATGATTTAGGTTTATAATGTGTATCTACTGCCAATATGTTTAGGAACCTAATGGGTAGCACATAAGGAACGAGTTAAAGAGAGAAGTTATTTTAATCAAGTTGGACTTGATTATTGTAGCATCCCACTCCCGCAAGACTCAAACTCAACATCGAGGGTGATATCCGAGCCCGTGCCTCACGAGGGTGGTATGCTAAAGCCCTCAATTACAATCCAAACGCAGTATGCCATTTTTATTTTCGAAATACAAGTACGTGCGAAATTCAATAAAGAATTTGGGCCCGCTTTAATTCGAAATCATTCGATCATAATACAATTTCAGTAATCACATTACAAATACAACATTAGCTAACTGGGACCCACTGAACTAAAAGCACTATTTTGTGGAAATATAACTTTTTCACAAAACCAGATTAACACTAATGCAGACACGAACTGATCCCGACCTCAATCTCTGACACGCATGCAGTAGACATACTCTCGTTTGTCTAATGGGGTACTCTTCAAATCCTGAAAAATAATTACAATGTTGGGTGAGTTTGCGAACTCAGCGAGAAACCATCATCGATGGTTCACCCAACTCATGCATATACAAACAATT